>JAVJIF010015590.1:0-129231 GCA_038442645.1 Agave tequilana
AAGGAGGGAGGAGCTGCGAGATGAAGAAAAAGGAGAAAGATGAGAGAGGAAGAAAGGAGGGGCGATGCCCCCCCCCCCACCCCCCCCCCCCTACCTCGGTGTTTGAACCGATATTTGTCAGCCATGAAGGAATATTCAGACATTGCAAAAACAAAATATCTGCATATTTGTGTATATGCTTTTACACCGCATTTGCATGCAAATATGCATGTATGACAATTTTTTGTATTTTTTGTTTCTTAAAACCACAATTTTAGGCCTTCGCTGCATCAAACTGTAATGATTGCTTCCATTCTAAAATTTACACCAGTCTGGCCCAATGCCTCTGCGAGCATTTTAAAGCTCAATTTAAGATTCGTTTAAAATCAATTAATACTAAAGTAGGTGATCGTGTCTTAACTAGAAGCACTTATTGGAAAATTTTACAATGCACTACTTAACAAAGGGAATTAAATTGACAATTCACAAAATAATAGACATATAACCTATTGATTAGTAAAATCAAATCATATTCATTAATTAAATCACTAATTAGATACTAATCACGCTAACTTAAGTTTTCAAATATATCTATTTTCCCGTGTACTCTATTTCTATAACCAGAATATCAAAATCTCGACCATTCTAGTACTATTTTATAATAGCTAAATACGAGAGAGAGAGAGAGAGAGAGAGATATAGAGAGAGAGAACACTTCTCATAGCTTTACAAAAAAGGTAATAATAATAATATTTTTTTTCAAACTAACTATCTCATAATATCTTGTGAATACTTTATAACATAATTACAATTATAAATTGTAGCGGTGAAAATCTGACTCATCCAAGATGGCGGCACATGTTCCTCACCTTTCAAGCCTCCGAGGAATATCAGATCTCTCTTTCAAAGTCCACGATATTTTTAACCTCATCCATATCATCTCCGCTCCAAAGTTTCCGCTGTTCTGAAGACTTCAATTCTGAGCCAAAACCCGCCCAACAATCATCACCATCGATCTCGGCGATGGTTACACTTACTTATTTTTCTTCACGATCATATCATGTAATGTCATTTGCATGGACAACTATTGACAAGCGCTGGATTTTACTGCATGTAATCTCAACAAGCCAGCGCCATTGATCGCGGCCATTACAACAAATCGACATGTGCAAATCGTGCAGTTACTAAGCTTTCGCCCGCACCATCTACGCATTCGAGTATAAGAGAACCTCATCTTCGAACGAAGAGAGGATGACTGGTTTAGCAGGATCTTGAACCATCTCCAACTCTGAGACACCGAACACATTCCTGTGACCTGAGGAATTATAGTGAATCTTCTCCTTCTCCCCGTGATTTTTTCCAATTAGAGTTTTCACGTAAAATCCTGTGTCTCTCTCTTTTTATATAATTGTGTTGTTTTACATACACCTCCATACCTGTTCTTGCTTGAGGTGAGAATCGACCGTCCAATCACTTGTGATGGAAAATCACTACCACATAAACTTAATTCGATCATGATTTTCCTCGAACAGGGTTTGGTTACTGTTTTGTACACATCCGACTCAAACGTTGAAGGTTGTGGAACCAACTACAATCCGACCTGAATTTGGTTAGGTGCTGTCCTAAAAGTCGGGGGAAAGTTTTTTAACGCAAACGAGATCCAATTATGAAAGCAGGTCAGATTCGATTAAAACAACAGATTCCAGATTTACTATCGGATGCGAATTGACCGACCCGCTTCCAACTGACTACTTCGCTTCTTATCTTGACCAGGGGCACGAACGGGCACAGGCCAGCCCACCGGCCCCGACCTGTATCTCGTTTCAAGCCTGTCCCCAAAAACGGGGGTAACCTGAGTTTGGAGATCATGGCCCATGGCCCACGACCGGGCGGGCTGGCTCGGAATAACTCTTTTAAAGGCCGTTGGGCCAAAATTTGGGTTCTGGTTACAAAACCCCCACAAACGGTTATATTGACTCAAAATTAGCCGTTGGGGTTTTTTTTTGTAATTTTTTTTTGCAAAACCTCCCCAACGGTATTGTGGCTGAAAATTTATTTATTTTTGCAAAAATTACATTTTAACTCTTTTTCCCTTCTATAAATACCCGCTCTTCCCTACTTCATTTCATCACCAAAAAATTCTCTAAAATTCTCTAAAAAATCTCTTAATTCTCGAATTCTAAAGCTCTCAAGTTCTCTCAAGTTCTCAAGTGATTTACTAAACTGTGCTTTTCATCATAACGCGCGATTTACTAACCGCTCCTGCCTCTATTGTAACTTCAGAATCTACTTTTAGTACAACTACACAAGTGCTGACTGATACGAAGAACCGTCCGGCGTCAAACACCGTTGAGATGAGCATCTGCCGGAAGAATTGGCTCGATGAGATGACGAGAAGTCAAAATAAAACAGTAGATGAAATCATTAAAGAATCTCAAGAATATGAGTGAAGAAATGAAGATCTTTTGTATTTGTATTCGTATCAATTTAAATTTAAATTTCAATTTATATACTACATTTGTATTTTATTTTTTATCTATATTATTCATTTGTATCTATATCAATTTATCCAATTTATTAGATTGTTAATAAAAAAAATTAAATTTGCAATTTTCAACTTGTATCAATTTTGTTCAAATTATGAGAATTTCTTTTAGATTTTTTACAATTTTTTAGAAGTATAATACATGATTTTTTTTAATAAAAACACGATCCGGCGCAGCCCGGTTGGGTCTCCTAACTGTGCCCGAGTCCCTCTTAGGAAGACAGCGCCCTTGCCGGGCCGCCCGGGATTTGATGGCGGGCCCGGGCTTGGCCCGGCCCGGTCTGCAATACGCCGGCCCGGAACGCTCGGCCCTTTTCACTTCCCGACGTCTTCCCCTCACGCCTGTAAATAGAGTGAGTCAGTGAGAGACCGGAGCAATGAAGAATGGGGGCGAAACCCTGCTGCCCCGCGAACCAGCAAATCTGTTTTCATCTATCGTTCCGTTCTTTTTCTCTCCGTCCTCTTCCGTGTTTAAGATTTTCTAGGATTTTCTTTGTTCTATAGCAATGGCTCGCGGCCGCAGAGACGACGACGAGGATTTCAACGACGAGGAGGAGGAAGATCTTGACGAGGAGGAGGAGGAGGAGGAGTACAGAGGCAAGGCTGAGAGGAAGAGGGGAAGATCTGATTTCATTGACGACGCGGCGGTGGAGGACGATGAGGAGGATGAAGAGGAGGAGGACGAAGATGATGAGGAATACGGGGGAGAGCGGAGGAATAAGAGGGAAATGATAAGGCGAAACACTTCTTTGATGAGGAAGCGATAGTCGACAGCGATGACGAGGAGGACGAGGACGAGGAGGAGAAGACGGTAAGTTCTGTTGCTTTTCAGGGATTTTGCCCTTTAAATTTGATCAATTGCCGATTTTCATTGATTATATCGACGTATTTGTTGAAATTTGATGATTTAGGGCTTCGTTAGTGCAAGGCAAAAAAAAATGAGAGGGTTGGGAAGGTCCGATTGATTCTAATTGGAACTGTAATCATAATAGCTGAAAGCTAGGGTTTTAATCCTCTCCACTAATAAATTCATTAGTTGCATGATTTCTAATTTTCCCCTGATTCCTGACAGTAGATTATTTTGGTGTGTGTTTTAAATTTGTTTTGATAGGCTTTTGGAATTTCGGAATAGGACATATTTTTTTTCAAGGGAAGTTAATTAGAAAAAAATAGAGACAGGGAAAGGAAGAATGGCCGAGGAGATTGATTGAGTAGCATCAATCCTCATTACTGATAACAGTTTGAAAGCTAGGATCTTTTTGATGTCAGTGCCGGCTATAATTGAGAAATTTTGATAAAATTGGCAATTTGGAGGAGCGGAAGAGAGGGGTGGGGTAGAGGGCGTTGTCAATGATTAGTGTTCTGTGATTCATTATTCTTGACAAATCTCTGACCATGACTCTGAATTAATACTCTATGATGCTGTATGATGTGCACAACAAACAGGAAATGAGAATGGGTCAAAAGGTAATGAGCAATGCGCACTTATGTTATTTCCCCCTCTAGAATTAACCAACTCCTAAGTACTTTTTGCCCAATCCTTGATTTATGGAATCAATCATCCGTTCACTTCCAAGTTTTATCCTTGGCTCATATGTAAAAGTTATTTAGAAAGGAAATTTAGAGAGGCAGGGAGGAAAAATGAGTCGGAGAGCTATTTCTTCGCCTCAATAGTTCTCACAAATAATGCCTTTGTTCTCATCCAACTTATATCCTAAAAAAAAACCTCAGATTCTAATTCATTAACTTAATTTGCTTTGTTAATCCCTGTATGCTGATAAATTATACAGATTTATGCTGTTTGAAGAAAGGATGCAACAGAGGAAATATGTGGCGCTTCATGCTTTTAGTTTGTCTAGATTAATTTTCTTTATAATCTAGACAGATTTAATAAACTTCTCACCCCCTTTTTATTCAAAAGTTTGAGTTTAAAGGTTGCCTTTTGTGGTAGTTTCCTAGTTTATATAAGGTCATTGAATTAGATATCCACAAAGAAATCAGAAGTGCGAGAGAAAACCTGTATTATTTATAAAATTTGGTATTATATCCAAGTACCAACAGAGTGTTGTGTTCACAAGCACAGGCTTTCACATTTAATTTCAGTGTTCATCATTTAGACATGCACACATTTGCTGTTCCTTTATGTATACATGCACCGGTTGTTAGTGCAATAAGGATATGGGCTTGTAAGAAGCTGAATGGACAAGAACAATATATGTAGCTGAAATGAGGGTCCGATAGAGACTTTCACTCGCTGTTGTCTAATGCAGCTAGTTCAGCATGTTACATGATAATTTCTGCCAGTCTCCACTATTTACTGTCAATTGTGTCAAACTGCAGATTTTATAAATGATGCTGGAGCTGATTTAGAGGAAGAAGCAACTAGAAGACCACACCGTCCTTCAAAGTTTTTGAGTGATGATCAAGAAGATGTTGAGGAGATGGAAAGGCAAGTTTATGAAAGATATGCAAAATCAAATCATGTAGAGTATGGTGAGGAAGCCACTGATGTTGAGCAACAAGCTCTTCTGCCATCAGTGAAGGATCCAAAGTTGTGGATGGTGAAATGTGCGGTAGGAAATTTATTCTTGTGCTGCTCGTAAATGTTTCCAGTGTTTGTTTCTTTTTCCTAATGTTTTTTTAACTTCTCATACATTTCAGATCGGTCATGAGCGTGAGACAGCTATCTGCCTCATGCAGAAATATATAGACAGGCCTGAACTTCAGATCCGTTCTGCATTTGCATTAGATCATCTTAAAATTTTATATATGTTGAAGCTGACAAAGAAGCCCATGTTAAGGAGGTATATATTAGTTCTATTTATTTCCTTTGTATAACTTATATTTGTGGGGGATCCTCCACTAAATTGCCAGTATTGAGTTTGCAGGCCTGCAAAGGTCTACGGAACATATTCAGTTCAGCTAAAGTAATGCTTGTGCCAATAAAAGAAATGACTGATGTACTGTCAGTTGAAAGCAAAGCTGCTGATCTTGCAAGGGATACATGGGTTCGCATGAAACTTGGAGTCTATAAAGGAGATCTTGCAAAGGTATATATGTTGCATAATTTCTTTTGAAACATATTCTCTCTTTATTCAACTTTCTATATTTCCTTTTGCAGGTTGTTGATGTTGATAACGTACGGCAGAAGGTGACAGTTAAGCTCATCCCAAGAATTGATTTACAGCACCTTGCTGCTAATTGGTAAGAATAATTCAGTCCTACCTGTTCTTAGAAGTAACAGTTATTATCTTTTTCTTGCATTCTGAAGTTCACATGAAGCATTCATTTTGTTCCCTATTGGTTTAACTCTTGCAATTATGTATTGTTCAGGAAGGTAGGGATGTTGGAAGAAAGAAGGCATTTGTTCTGCCACCACGATTCTTCAACATTGATGAAGCACGGTACTTCTGCCACTCTTTTGTGCTGGCTGGAATTGCTATTTATTTGGTAACTGAGAAAATAACAGTTCGTTCATTCTTCATTGTTCATGGTTTTCCAGGGAGATGCATATCCGTGTAGAACGTAGGAGGGACAGGGATTCTGGAGAATATTTTGAAACTGTAGATAATATGATGTTCAAAGATGGATTTTTATATAAAACGGTGTCCATGAGATCAATCAGTTCTCAAAACATACAACCAACTTTTGATGAATTGGAGAAATTTCGAAAGCCAGGCGATGATGTGGATGGTGATATGGCTAGCTTGTCTACTTTATTTGCAAACAGAAAGAAAGGCCATTTCATGAAGGGTGATGCAGTTATAGTTGTTCGAGGTGACCTGAAAATCTCATGGGTTGGGTTGAAAAAGTAGAGGAGGAGAATGTTCATATCAGACCAAAGATGGAAGGATTGCCGGTAATTACTTCTTTGAGCACTTATTATCATGATCAATTTTATTTTTATGGGTGCTTTGTTACATGTGTTTATGTATTGCAGAAAACATTGGCTTTCAATGAGAAGGAGCTGTGCAAGTATTTTAAACCAGGAGACCATGTGAAAGTGGTTTCTGGTGTTCAAGAAGGTGCAACCGGTATGGTTGTAAAGGTTGAAGGGCATGTCCTGATCATCTTATCAGACACTACTAAAGAAGATGTAAGTGATGCCGTGAGTACAGATTGACAGAGTTCTGCACATGCAGTGGTTTTACTAGCTTCTCTGTTCTGCAGATTCGAGTTTTTTGCAGATAATGTTGTGGAGAGTTCTGAAGTTACTACAGGAATCACCAGAATTGGGGATTATGAGTTGCATGATCTCGTGCTGCTGGAGTAAGTTTTTCGTATCGTGTGTTGCTATTTTCCTTCTGCAAGGGAGATCTAGACCTTTCTATCGTTGCTTTCTTATAATATATTGACACATTTTGCAGCAATATGTCTTTTGGTGTGATTATACGTGTGGAAAGTGATGCATTTCAGGTAGGGATGGAGTATTTAGTGAAGGTGATGCTTTCTGTATTTCTTTCTTTCCATTCATTTCATGTGTCTAATAGGTACTCAAAGGGGTCCCGGATAGGCCTGCGGTTGTGCATGTCAAATTGCGAGAAATTAAAAGCAAAATTGAAAGACGGGCGAATGCCCAAGATCATTATAAGAACCTAGTGTCTCCAAAGGATATTGTGAGGGTTTTAGACGGAGCATGTAAGGTGAGGTCTGGAGTTATAATTTTATGGTTTATCTACTTAAATTCTTGATGCATCACCTCTTGAAACCATTCATTTTGTTATCCTTATCAAGGAAAGCAAGGCCCTGTTGAACACATACATAGAGGAATCTTGTTCATCTATGATCGCCATCACTTAGAGCATGCTGGGTTTATTTGTGTGAGAGCTCAGTCCTGTATAGTTGTTGGTGGATCACAAGGGCATCATGACAACAAAAGAGTATGCCTCAAATGCTCTCCATCTCAGATCCTAGCTTACAAATTTGGGTGCCACAAACTAATGTTCGGTTATCTGAATGCAGGCTCTGAACCCCTTAGACTCAAGACTGGCTAACTTGAGGTCTCCATTTCTTCAGTCTCAGTCTCCTGGAAGACCACCTAGAGGGCCACATACAGAATGTATGCTTGTTACTATTTAATGCAGATTTATGTGATTTGTATTATATTGTCACACTGTACTTAAAATAAATTTTATGCGCTAATTTATATTGAATTTGTTTGATTGATGAATTTCGTATAGCTGGTGGAAAATTTAGGGGTGGAAGAGGGTATGATCCATTAGTTGGTAGAACTATCAAAATTCGTTCTGGTCCCTTGAAGGGATATCGTGGCCGCGTGAAAGAAGTCACAGGTGTTCTGGTGCGCGTTGAATTGGATTCGCAGATGAAAGTCGTTACAGGTAGTATCCCTGTTCCTACCCCACCTCTTCCTCTCCTGCCCCCAACACCAGCCACCGCCACCAGTATATCTCTTTGCATTTGATATTATTTATTGACATCTTGTTATTGTGTAGTTAATAAGAATGATATAGCTGATGGTGCTGTTCCCGCAACTCCATTCCGGTATAATACATACCTTTTTCTTAGCTTCCACCACCCCCCCCCCCCCCCCAAAAAAAAAAAAATAAATAAAAAATAAATAAATAAATAAATAAATAAATAAATAAAAAATAAAATAAAAAAATGAATTTGATTTGAGACTAATCATTAACTACTCTCTATTAGTGAGACACATCGATACGGTATGGGGGTGAGACACCGATGCACCATCACGGACTCCACTGCATCCTTATCAGACGCCAATGAGAGATCCTGGAGGTTTGTTCTCATGTGACCTTTCTTGGATTTTTTTTGAAGTAATTTCTGATTCTTTAACTTTAAATGCATGAAACCTTATTCTTCCCTTCATGCATTATCACATTAACTAGGTAATGGTGTATTTGCTTCTTGCACATTTCTTAGCGGACATTTTTGGCAATGGGTCAAAGTAGGGTCATAACTAGGTAATGGTGTATTTGCTTCTTGCACATTTCTTAGCGGACATTTTTGGCAATGGGTCAAAGTAGGGTCAAGATAGTTTAACTCATGCACGTCCGTTGGCATTAAGCGTAAAAAAAAAAAAAGAGAAGCCTGTGAATGTTAAATCCCTGCTCAAGGAGGGTTGGAAAACTCACATACCTCGGAACATCTCTTAACCTGCGCTAGAGCTTTCAAATCACCCCATGGGTTTATTTTTTGCTCTTTCAGGTATAACCCTTCTTCTAAGCTCCTCTACGAATCAAAAATAGTGTACAGATGGCTTAGTCCTTACTCCTTTGTGACCCTTTGTCCATAGCCTGGCTTAAGGGAGAAAGAAGAAGAAAAAACTGCATGTCTTTTAATCCTACATTTAGTATTAACTTTAGATGAGCACCTTTGCATAAGCCCATTTTCCCCTACTTTGAGTTTGCTGTAAAATTGGCAATGCTTATTGGTATTTCTTTATTCTCACCTTTTCTTTTCTACAGCAACTCCAATACATGACGGTATGAGAACGCCCATGGCTAATCGAGCATGGGCTCCCATGAGCCCACCTAGGTGTGTGCCTGTTGTTATATTCTGGTTACAGTCATTTTGTCTTATTCAATTTAGTTGAATGCTGAATGTTCCCAGTGAAGTAGCTTCTTTGTACACCCTTCTTGGTATGTTCTTTACACTCTATGACCTATGAAAATATTGCTGGTAGATCTATAATATGAAAATAGTGCATGCTTCCATGTTGATAAATTTTCCTGAGTTCTAATGATTGGATTTTACTTACTATACGATTATTCCACACTTCAAAAAATGTTAGCGGTTTCTGTCTCTCTCAATCGTTCAAAACAATTTTACAAAATAATAAAAGAAAATTCAAAATTGGAAGGTGGATGGAATGGCTTTGTTTCCACAAAATGAACCTTGAGAAGATAATATTGGGGCTTCCTAGACAGCAATTAGGGAGGTGATGAACATATGAATCTATAGTTTCTAAAAGGATGAGGTGAGGTTTAAGCTGTTGTATATTTGAAATGACGGGCATATTTTGTAGGTTACACTGAAGCTAATTTTGGGCTTCCTACATGCAGTGGTTTATGAAGCTAAGTTTTGAAGTATGAAATAGGGTTTTAAGTCGTATATGCAAAGGTCACTGGCACAATTGCAGCAATTTCATGTATTTGTTGAAATTGGAGCGTGGAAAACAAAAAAAGAATTTACAAAAAGACATAGAAGTGTAGGTCTGAAATGAACGCTCATGCTCTTAATCGAACATGAAGATACTTGTTTTCCCCTCATGGGAGGAAAGGAAGGAGATACAGTGAAATGCTTCCGGTGTCAGCACATGGTACTGTAAGTAAGACTCCATGTGACAAAGAAAATGATCCAAGAAAATCTACAATAATATCAATAACAATGCCCTGATCCAAAAGTATGTGATGAAAGAAGAAAATTTCCTAAAATCTTATCTGAAAATGCTTTGAGAATTAATCAGCAGAGGCCTCTTACATTGATGACATGCAACTAAATGCATCACTTTCATTATGTCCTAATGTCTCAGCATTGTGCAATGCCCTACCCTGTTCTTTACATTGGCAAATTGTTTGTGACTGCTCACCAGAATTATCTTCTTTTCCCAACTTCTTTTTCTTTCATGAAACCGTGGTGTAGTTGGTTTGAAAAGGGAGGGCTCTTATGTCAATATTTCAGCTCCTACTGTTCTGCCCATCTATGTTGAGATATCTGAAGTATGATATGATCCATTGTGAGGGTCAGCCTTGTTCTCAATAATGCTATGGAACAGGGGTTCCGGTGCAATTGCGCAATTTCAATGCATAGTAAAAATATTTTTTGGCTTATTTTCTTTTGCATTTGCCTGCATATACACAAGGTCCCCATTTCGCTCACCCTTCTACCAAGTTTATATAATACCATTTAGTAGATAAACATGCCATGACTTTTATTTGAGATTATTTTATAAATGTGGGATTGTATTTAAAGATATGTCAGTTAAATATCAGTCTAATGATCTATAGAATCAAATCAGGGATAATTGGGAAGATGGAGATCCTGGCTCGTGGGGAACCAGTCCCACAGTATCAGGTCTGAGTTATATCCAATTTATGTTTTACAATATACACTGTCTGGAATCTATAATTTGTCATGGATCTGAATTTATACCTGTTTTTGTTTCTTCTTCAGCCAGGAACACCTACTGCCAGGCCATATGAGGCACCTACTCCTGGTGCAGGTTGGGCTAACACCCCAGGAGGCAATTATAGTGAATCTGGGATAACGAGAAGGCAGTCCACTATATGGTACTTTCGGATCATGATTTGGTTACCCATTTAGTAGTCTTCTCAAAGTGTGGACATAAAACTTGATGTATTCCTAACATTGCTGTTTCAGGAAGTGCTGCAAGCCCATACTTGCCATCAACTCCAGGCATACAGCCCTGACACCTAGTTCTGCATCTTATCTTCCTGGCACTCCTGGTGGGCAGCCTATGACACCAGGAAATGTGGGATTGGATATGATGTCGCCTGCAATAGGTAACTAATAGATCATTTTCTGTTCCCAGGAATAGTTTTGGTTTCTTTTGTTAAGTCATACATTTACTTGCCTGCGCTTAGGGATGCAAACGGGTCTGATTGGATCTGACATAGATCTGATCTGAACCTGAATCCGATAAGAGAATGTTTTATTGAATCTGATTCAAATCTGAATCGAAAGGTACTATTGAATCCGAACCCAAAACTATTTTTGATTTAAATGCTGATTTGGAATTTTCTTCGCATTATACCTACATCAACCCGATTCAGGTCTAATATTCTAGATCTGAATCCGTCCCAAATCTGAATCGGGTCCAAAATTGTGAATCGATCCAAATCTGAATTGGGTCCAAAATTGGGCCCAAGATTTCTTTTACTTAAAAATCAGATTGTGTTATTGAGCCTCCAGGTACCGTTTACAGCCCTACCTTGTTCTCATAGAGTTTCTATGGCCATTGATGAAAATTTCAAGCAGTGCCATATCATTAATGTGCGCTTCAAGTTGGTAATTTGTTGATTGTAGCCTTTTATTTGAGGGGTTCTATTGCCCCCTGCTTGTTTGAAACCTTTACATTAATGAATTAATAACACTCTGAAATACTAAAGAAGTCGATTTTCTGGTATTTTTTGCTGGTATCTATCGCGTTTGCTGACTACGTGATGGAATCACTTTTAGTTGCTTTCTATTGTAGTCTTTTTGTTTGTTTTTATTGTTTAGTCCCACATCGCTTGTGATGGAAAATTGTGTTTTGTAGGGCTTATTTAAAGAGACTGAACTCAATGAATAATGTAGACAATGATGAATTAAATTTTCTAGTTTAAATTTTTTCAGCCTTGAGTTCATGAGATTGGGGTGTGAAGCCCGTGATGTAAAGAGTGTGAAGCCCGTGATGTAACGGGTGTGAAGCTCAAACTTATCCTTTCTTATTTCTTTCTTTTGAAACTCTAATTTCCTTTTTTTAGTTCTTCTTTCAAAATTCTAATTCCCAATTTCTAGTTTGACGGTCATTCGACCCTCCTGTATTATATCAGTTTGGTATCAGAGCTTTGGTCCCAATCTCTTTCAAAATTTTCCTCTTTCCTAAAACTCTAGCCTCTAGATCAAACCCTAGATTAAAAAAATAAAAAAATAAAAAATGGTTTTGTGAACAGTAATCATCCGATTATTGTTCATCTATTTCCAAAAGAAATTTGTTTCGTGAGCAGTAATCGGATTATCATCTGATTACTGTTCATCTATTTCCAAAAAAATAATATTGTTCTTCACCTTCCACACCAAGCACAAATCCACCAGCATCAGTACATCGACGTTTCAGAGCCTGTTTCAGGCCCTTTTGGAGTCCGATTTGAGTTTCGTTTGAAGCGTTGGGTTCTTGACTGAATCTTGAAGCTACTGTATATAATTCACAGCAGTTGGGTAGCAGATTTGACCTTCACAAATCTCTGTTCGGAGCCTTACTGATTCTTTGGGGTAATTTCTGAGTTTCTTGCATTGAAATTTTAATTTCAACTCTATGAGATTTTACTTTTGTAAAAGTTATTATATATTGATGCTGATAAGGAAGTTGAACGGATATGTGTGCGGTTATACGTATTTTCGGGGTTCTAATAATCATGATGGATATGAAAAGTGAAAAAAAATCATCTTGAAGATTTCTTCAATTATTTCTCCTTGACACATGAGCAGAAGTGTCGCTATGCTCAAATGAAGCTGGTTGGAGAAGCTTATTGGTGATGAAAAGACAACTATATCGACTGTCGATGTTGGTTTGTCTTACAAGATCTTCTTCATGCTCGGTATGCTTCACACCTTGAGAGGCCACAATTCAGCGCTTTAGTCGTGGGGAATATTTTAGAAAGTATGACAGTTGAAGATCGAGAATCATATAGCAGTTGAAGATCCAGAAACAGAGTCAGAAGTAGTTGATGAGCCAGTACCGGGACCATAAATGATTGCTGAGTTGGTGTCACTGTAAGAAGAGATTTCCTCACGATCCACAGAAGTTGTAGAGTTGCCTACTGGGACTCTTATAGATCTTCCAGCAGAGTCTACTATGAAGTTAGTATCATTTTTGGCAGCTGTGAGGGCCTTATTATCATTGAGAACGTCTGATGAGTACAACCCCTTGCAGATATGTCTACAGGAGCCAGATTCACATGAGATCAGGCTACTGATGGTGCAAAGTACAGTCGGTTCAGTTTTCATCATGAATGATTCACATCTGTCTGCTACTGTGGTTGGCTCTACCTACCATCCTTTACATCTGATTTGTCACAGAAACCAATTCCACTTACACCACCTTGGTTCAGCTATGATGCGTCAGTGCTACTTTCCTGACCACCACCTTGTCTGATTGAGGATGTGTGATGAGGTTCAACCTGGTTATGCTTGCGTTACTATTTACCACTACATCATCGGAGATGAATGCTTTCAAACCGGGGAGAATTGATGGGTATCACTTTTAGTTGCTTTATATTGTAGTCTTTTTATTTGTTTTTATTGTAAGCTTTTATTGTTTAGTCCCACATCGCTTGTGATGGGGAATTGTGCTTTGTAGTGGCCTATTTAAAGAGCTCAACTCAATGAATAAGGTAGATAATGATGAATTAAAATTTTTCAGTTTAAATTTCTTGGGCCTTGAGTTCATGAGATTGGGGTATGAAGCCCGTGGTGTAAGGGGTGTGAAGCCCAAACTTATTCCTTTCTTATTTCTTTCTTTTGAAACTCTAATTTCCTTTTTTAGTTTTTCTTTCAAACCCTAATTCTCAATTTCTAATTTGAAGGTGATTGCAATCCTCCCGTATTACATCACTATGCCATGTGGTCTAGAGGATGAGATTCTAAGGAAATCCCGCGCTATGTTGGTGGGATATGGACATAAGTATAATACATGCTGAAATCTTTTTGAACATAGAAAATAAAGTGATGACAGATTGTTTGTATTCGTGAAATTTGGATGATATCAGTTGCAACATAGTTAACAATCACACTTATAAACTGAAGGAAGATAGTTGTTTATACTATAATTTAAGATAACTTTCTGAGCTAAAACACAATGTATTCTTCCATTCGTTTTTCACTAGCGCATGGTGCAATTTCTTAGTGTCCCGCATTTCATATGCTGAAAAGATATACAAAGGGATATAAATATTGCGTATGATAGTATTACGTTCAATGCTATTGTCATTCACAATCCATTCTTTAGAGGAATTTTGTACTTATTTGGCCTCCATTTTGATGAAATTATTTCAAGCCACAAAAGGATGCAGGCTGTTGCATTAATTGTAGTATGATAGTATTACGTTCAGTTATTTTACTATTACTTTTCCTATTTTAAGAAATAATGTGTTGTAATACATTTTTATGAACTGTATTATTATGAACCCAAGTTACGAGCTTTTTCCTGATATTACTGTTAAGCAACTTTTCTTTTGAAAGAAATTTGGGAGATTCTTATGGTTATGCCCTCCTACAACTGCAAGTTAACTTTGTTGCTAACTTGCTATCCATCTGAAGTATAGAAAGTAGAAACTCCTTAAAAGGTATTTGTTAATATTACCGGTACAATACATTCCAACCTAGTTGGGTTTGGGGGAGAGTAAAAAGCAACATGTTCTACAGTTTGTGGAGCTTCTGGTGTCTTCAGTCCTGTAAAAAAAAGGCAACACGTTTGCTACACAGAATGAATCCTGAACATGCTTATATTTCTTTTTGGATATTGAGGTTAGTACCTCAGCATGTATGGTACTATGAGGTGTGCGGGGATGGTCAAATAGTGTGGTTAAATACTGCTTGTCAATCAATTAGCTTGTAACCTGCAAGCACTTTTTTCAATTTCACAAAGCACCTAAGTAGCCTAGCTCCAATACAGATCTGTGTGATGAATCGGCTGATGTTTATTACCCAAGTATCTCTATGAATTATAGCTATCTTATGGATCCTGATAACTAAATTTAAGATGCATCCATTTCATTTTGACTGCTGCTGTATGTTGTTTGTCTGGTATTGAAAGATTTGAAATTAATGACAACCATGTAAGTTCGAATGTCATTAGATAGCAGATGTTATGTGATAATGTATATGACCAGTGTTTCTTATAAGACATTGTATCAGTAAGTTTTTGACTTGTGTCCATCGGCAATACATGTTCATTAACGCAAGTCTTTTCTTTATATGTTTAAAATATATCTTTTTGGTGCTTTGTGAAGTGACAGAATTTTTTAGGAGAATAGTTTTTGATAGATGGTATCGCACTTCTCCATGTTATTGCCTGAATTTTTATTATCGTGTTCTAACATGGACACTGGCTAAATTGAGCAACCTAATGATAAAACTAATCAACCTAATGCAAATTGTTCATCATCCTGATATATAATCAGAATTACAACATGTCCATAAATTTGAAGCATTTCTTTTATTGCATTGAGGGATATGAACCTCCTCTGGGACATTACCATTTCCTCTATTTTGATGACAATTGCAGACTTGTTTGGGTCAAAAATATGATGATTTCATATTTTAGTTACCGTGTTTACACTTTAGCCATAATCAAATTTCAAAATGTCTAGACAGTCACACTTCAGCTCAAATTCCAAGTTTGCTAGCTACTGCTGTAGGAATAAAAATCCACACATTGATAACAGTGAGTGTTCTGTATGGACAGGTGGGGAAGGGGATGGCAACTGGGTGACGCCTGACATTTTGGTGAACGTTATCAGGCCCGGGGAGGACCCACATGTTGGAGTTGTTCGGGAGGTGATGATGGTAAGTGTGTGCTCTTTGTTACTTACTCGAGCTCACCTGCATGCTCCGATGTTCTCGGATGACATCAACCTTTGTTTTCTTTGCAGGATGGGTCCTATCGTGTAGCTCTTGGATCAGCGGGGGATGAAGAGGTAGTGACAGTCCTTCAAGGAGAGTTGGAGGTTGTGAGACCCAAGAAATCTGACAAGATCAAAATTACAAGTGGCGGACAGAGAGGGTTGACAGGGAAGCTCATTGGTATTGACGGTAACGATGGTATTGTGAAGCTTGATGACACATATGAAGTCAAAATATTGGAAATGAGCAGCCTTGCTAAATTAGCAACATAATACATGGATACATTGCCACTCTGCTACCATTTCATGTGGAGGAGCAAATTGTGTCTCATATCTCACTCATCATCTCAGCGAAGCAAGATGATACAGTTTTTTCGATCTCGGCCTGCAGCCTTCTCATATAATGGGATGGGTCCGGGCCTGCAAAAAACTCCTCCCAAGTCTGACTGTTACTAGATGCATAGCCAATAATTTGAAGATGAGCCTATAATTTGAAGATGAGATCTGATCTTGTAAGCAAGTCCCTGTTTACTTTTGTTTAAAGTTGTAAATGTAAGTACATTTTGTTGACAAAGAGGGCAGGGAAAAGGTTGTAACACATGTCACATGAAATTTGTTGATCAGTTTGTTCTTTTCTAGTCAACAATGTTAATTACTCTACTCTAATTTGATACATGAGTAAAAGATTGAAATTCTTTCACAATTAAATCAAATTTGCAAAAGGGATGGATGCGTTTGGATTGTTAGCGTGTGTGTGTGTATGAGATTGTTTCGTGTCGAGATTCTGGTGCCTACCTTTGCATTTCATTTGGACCTTTTGTTTTGTGTGCTGTGTTATGTTGTATATCTTGCAACTCTGCCTTACTGTAGGTCTGTAATTTCTCATAAGGATTACTGGGGCAATCCCCTGTTACTTATTATATGATTCGATTTCTTCTTGTGTTGTTGAGAAAATTGGGTCATTTTAAAGGGGCATGGACAAAACAGTGATTTATATCTCTTATTCAGTAGATTGATGGGTGCTCTCTTCAGTCTTGTGTGAATGTCAATGTTGAGCTAAACAAAAATCAAGGAACCTTCGCATTACAACATTTTTCTAATGAAATTGGCTTTAATAATGCATTGCAATCTGTCTTGGATTCTAGTACTGGCAACTGGCTACCAGAAAAACCTACTGAACCTATGCGAGAGAATACACTGATTCTTTGAATGAAGGTGAGACAATAGAATTTGGTTGCACTAACAACATCAACACAGTAGCCTCTAATTCGAACAAAATTCAACATTTAGGTTGAGTTAAAATTAAAGCAGTGAACAGGACCAGTTTATCTTCAAAACAAAGCAAAATGTTTACTGATCAAAATTGAAAGAAGAAACACATCAACCGATCAATGCTGATAGAAGAACACAGACTGACCAACAAAACACTTGTCTCTACAAAGCTAAACCAACCAAAAATTTCAATTACCGTTGAATGTTTGCAGACTCTAAGCTCTCCACCCCATGTTAAAAACATAACTATTAAACAATAACTACTGTGTAACAAGCTGAAGCAACCAAACTCTCTGACACTATCTTACCACCCATATCCTCAATACAAAAAGCCTACCAAATACCAATCCAAATCTTCAACACTGCTCTTATGAAGAAAATAAATCATATTTCTCAGGTGCATGTTTTCTACCGCTTTGCCATAATATGATTTTTCTTAAGGGTGAAAGTGAGAAAGTGAAGAAGTAAGGAAGTGGTAATAGTTTCCTTTGGAACTTGAGAATAGTTAATAAGTTTTCCGGTGTTTGAACGTTATTGGGAAGTGTGATTTGAAAAATGTTATGTATTTTCTAGTGTTTGGATGGTAATGTGAAAGTGGAAATGAAAAAGTTGACCACAAAGTTGACTGTAAAATAATATTAAAATAAAAAATTAATAAAGAAAAATAAAAAATGAACTGTAATTAGAATGCAAGTTAGATTTACATGGTCTAAAAATTAATTATTTTGTGTTACAATTTATTACAAATGAGATTTACATGACCACAAATTTAACTGTAGTACTGTGGAAGTGAGGAATGGTTTGTAGAAGAGAAAAAAGAAAAGGAAAGGGGTTTTTCTTATTTTCTTTTTTCGGTGTTTGGATAGATAGGGAAGTGAGCAATTATATTTCCCCATTTCCTTACTTCCGCTCACTTCCTTGCAACCAAATACACCTTAATGTAGTTATCGTTATGCATAGAACAATTTGTCAAGAAAGCAACATGATCATGATAGAATATGTATAGCCGCATTGATTCATACATTTTGCATGAATGTTACTCATATTTTTAGTATTTTATTCCTTCGTTACAATTTAAAAGAGTTAAAAACATCACATTTGAGAAACTAATAATAAATATGTATGTTACAAATCATCATCCTATTAAGATAGTCTTTTCAATTTTGAAAAGTAATACAATTTATTTCTTAACAATTTATATTTTAATGCATGATTTTCGAGGAGAAACTGGAGGTACCAATTGCATAACGATATGACAAAGAAGTTGCAGGCTCATGGGCTGATAATAGATTTTGAACTCTATGAAGTTGTATTCAAACTTGTTTGTGACATGGAGCTCTCCGCTAAATTTGAACTTTAATTACATTTAACGTTTATCAAATTTAATTATTAAATCCATTACAAGTCGGGTACTATGCTTCAAAAACCATTTAAAATTAAGTAAGCTAAATATATTGTTGTACAAATAAAAAGAAAAAAGATTCATATTTAATTATTCTTTATGTAATCTGATTATCTTGAGAATATAATTTGATGGGTTTCTAATTAATAGGTTCCCGTAGAATCTTAATTAGATGGAATTCTAATATGCCTATCAATTCTAATCTTTTGTTTTCTTTAAATCAGAATGAAATGTTATCAATGAAACACTCACTTCAAGAATTAAATTATTATGGGTTGTACAATGGCAAACAACAACTCAAGTTAAAAATCTTATAAAAGAGTTTAAAAAATCAAGATTAAAGACTTTTAGAGCACATGGCCAAACAATTGATTCTGAGCAAAAAAGTATTAAAAACACTTGATTTTTTGTTTATAAATACTTGAAATAATATAGATCAACTTTAATGGAGTGGATCTTGTATTTGAATGTCGGATGTTTGAGTGGGAAGTATTTGCCCTCAAATTTTTTTGAAAGAATACAATATATATATATATATATATATATATATATATATATATAATATATATATATATTATATATATATATATATATATATGGGGAATCTGTACCTCAGCCTGCGGGCTGAGAGAGTTTCTCAGCCTGCGGGACGTGGCTGAATATAGGCCACACATCGGTCGCAGAGTGTGGGCGCCACAAAAAATCAAAAAATCCCGCCTAAACAATCGTGAATCAAAAGGACAAAAATACCCCTTTTAAATGACGACTGCGACTTCTAACATTCAAAAGTAAAAAACATTCCATGGTCGCAGACTTAATACAGAATAAAGAATACAAGACAAAAAATGCTATCGCATAGCAATGCGACCTCCTTCGGTACTGCGACCAAATTCGCAATCTTCTTTCTCATGCCTTCTGTAAAAGAAGTAATTAATATTATATCTACCGTGATACAACACCAGTCTAGAAAAAAAGATATGCACTAATGTTAATCTCGAGAAAGGAAAGATGTGCACCATACGTAATCTAAAGATATAGCCAAACAATTCTATAAAAAGTTAATTTGTACTTCGGATTCTCCAGCAATAAGTCTTCAATTAAATATTTAATTTTTTTATACCACTTCCTACCATACTCAACCCTCACCTGTAACAATTATTATTACTATTCATGTTCTTCCCACAATATTCACCTTTATATAAAGCTTGTAACTAATATATTACCTCATACCTAAAAAACTATAATTTTGCTCTTCCTTTTCAATTTGATTTCAAAAACTTCCAAAAAAAAATTCATTCTTGAATCATGTCTTCCCCATCTTCTTCTCTGAACACTCAGAATTCAACTTCAATTAATCCCCCACCGGTCCTTTGTCTTTAGGATATTCTAGTGAATCTGATACCAGTCTGGACTTCACTCCTTTTGACTATCTCACTACATCAAATAATGTATTAACTGATCCTCCTATTCATGATGATAATGAATTTTTCATGTGGGTTAGTGAAGAAGACATTATTCCTCTGCCACTTGACGGAGACATGCTTGATGAAAGCTGTCCTCTGATGCTGTACGCTCGCTTCCTAGCAACGGGTCAGACGAAGAGCTTGATAGAGACGATCCATTCTGGGAGTTCATCGGTGAAACAAAAAAACCTCAAAACCAGCAAGATGATGAGGAAATAAGTGATGAAGAGGAAGAGCAGAAGAATGAAGACGATGAATCTGCTTATGATGGTGATAATGACGAGGATTAGGATTTCCTGATCTTCTGATATTCAATTATATTTTGTCTTCTTTTAAAAGCTTTTAATTCTATTTTTTTTGTAAGGTCTCTTTCTCAATATATTAACTTATAAGCTCTTTTAATTACATATCCAAACTGCGACTGCTGCTCTTAAACACTGCGACCATAGTCGCAATCCTACTACGGATGCAATTTATGGTCGCAGTTAATCATTTATCAGTTCCCAATGCGACTTTGGTCGCAATAATGTACTGTTTTGGAGTTCAAAGTAATTTAAAGTTATAGTGTATTAACTTTTAAACTGTTTTGGATAACTGAACAGTCACTTAGGAAGTATACAATTTTTGGGAAAAGATAGAAAATATATTTGAGAGATATTCACGTGGTCCGAGAGCTTAAACCTTTTGGAATTCCGGGATTAAAAATATATAAAGGGTCATGAGCAAAGGATTAAAACATACCATCCTCTTCACCGGAAAGAAGCCAATACATTCAAACAATGTCTTCACCATCACCACCGTCTTCACCGGAAAGAAGCCAATCATCAAATGATGATTTTATGTTTAGTTCTGAAACAATGTCTCGCTATGGGTCAGAATCTGAGCTTGATACAGACGACCCTTTCTGGGAGTTCATTGATGAACCAAAACACAAACATGAAGAGGAAGAAAGCGACGATGAGACTGTACCTGAAGAGGAGGAAGAGACAGAAGACGAAAGCGATACAGAAGACGAAAGCATGACTCTTGACGACGAATCTGATTACTATGGTGATGACGACGATTAGAAGTTAAAAAATTGTATTTTGTTTTTCTTTTTAAATATATATAAATCAAATTGAGTTATTTATGGGAGTTTTTCTTTTTAAATATATATAAATCTGTTTTCTAAAGTTATTTGTGTGAATTACATTTTTTACTACTATGTATCGGTTGAAATACTGCGACCATGGAGGCAGACTTAATAAATACAATGCGACCAAGGTCGCAGTTGCTGGTCTTTAATCTTAATCAACAACACACTGCTACCTTGGTCGCAGTTTCTGACCGCATCAGACAACAGACAACTTTTCATTTTTCATTTAGATTCAAAAAAATGACTTAATCCAAAACAACACTTAATAAACAAGAACACGGCGACCTTGGTCGCTATGCATGTTAATCTAAAGGAAAACACTTACTTAACGTACTGCGACGACCAATGTCGCAGTCCATGTAAAGCGACCTAAGACTGCAGTTGTTGGCCATCTTTATCAACAACAACACTGCGACCTTGGACACATTTAACCATGTACACTGCGACCATCTTTATCCTTAACAACACTGCGACCTTGGTCGCAGTTAATAATTATATTACTTCACCCTTAAAAATTTTTAAAATGAAGGTTGCGACATTGGTCGCAATTGCTGGACGCAGACTTAATAAATACACTGCGACCCTGGTCGCAGTTGCTGGACTTTAGTCTTACTCAACAACAACACTGCTACCTTGGTCGCATTTTCTGACCTTAATATTAATAAAATAAACTGCGACCTTGATCGCAGTTGTTGGTGTTTAGTCTTAATAAAATACAAAGCGACCTTGGTCGCAGTTGCTGGTCTTTACGAATCAACAACATCACTGCGACCTTGGTCGCAGTTGGTGGTCTTTATAAATAATCAACAACAACACTGCGACTTAGGTCGCAGTTGATGGCCGCAGTCTTAAAAAATAATCTCCAATCTTGGTCGCTATTGCTGGTTTTCAGTCTTAATCAACAACAACACTGCGACGATGTGACACGTCACCGCAACAGTTGCTTAGTCGCAGTCTTTGGTCGCAGTGTCGACCCTGGTCACAGTAGTTACTGTTTGCAATGTATCTTATGCGACCTTGGTCGCAGTGTCATCTATGATCATAGTTGTTTTCTTTGCAATGCATGGCTGCGAAAAAGTTCGTAGTTTATTAAAAAAAACAAATATGCTTTTTATTTATGTCCAGGCATTTATCTCCAGGAATGTGCAAATGATACAAAACGATCTCTTATACAATAAGATTGAAGTGTTACAAATACAGCAGTACAAAAGAAGACTAAAACATCAAAAAAATCCCTTGTTGACTAAGAGCAATCTTCTTCTTGAGCTCTGGTGGCAGCAGAATCAATAAGATTGAGTGTTACAAAGAAGACTAAATATCAAAGTAGCCAAGAAGATTAAACATCAAAAAATCCCTTGTTGACTAAGAGAAATCTTCTTCTTCAGGTCTGGTGGCAGCAGAATCAATAAGATTGAGTGTTACAAAGAAGACTAAACATCAAAGTAGCCAAGAAGACAAAACATCAGAAGAGCCAAGAAGAGCCCTTGTTGACTACTAAGAGCAATCTTCTCCTGGAGGTCTGGTGGCAGCAGAATCTTTCGTTTATGAACATCTCTTCACCAGAAGATTATCCAGTGAGCATGGAGTTTCTCGATGTGACTTCTGGGGTAAGAGAGGGAGAGTGAGACCTCACAAGGTATGCTACCCACCACTATATCCACCACATCCCCCGCCGCCATACCCACTCTGACCATCCGTTACCAGCAAGCTTGACTGGTGCATCAGTCAGAGCAGATCTCGGTGAGGATTAAGTCCTCGTCAGGGATCATGACTTCTTCCCTTGTGAACGACGAGGACCATGACTTCTTCCCTTGTGGACGATGAGGTCTATGACTTCTTCCCTTATGGACGAACATCGATAAAGTTCGTCAATAGGGTCATCTTCATCCATGGAGGCAGGCCCCTGTTAGAGACTCTGAAGAAGACGAAAATTCTCAGAGCAATTGCTCTCGAAAGAAAACAGTCTAATTATGGACTGTTAAAGGGAGAGGGTGAGCCCTATTTATAGGCAGCCCATAATAACCATAATTAATGGTTCATTAATCAGAATCGTCGGCATTAATCGTCTCCAACCGCCAGCGCCGGTTTGGCATTAAAAGACATTAACGCCTAAACCCAATGAAGAACCGACGCGTAGACAACCGCTTCGGGAAACAACGAATGGTGCGGGGTTCGTCAACATAGACTTGACGTTAAAAGATCTCATAAAATCTTTATGACAGGTCGCGTCTCACGGACTGACTCCAAGTCGCATCAGACAACAGACAACTTTTCATTTTTCATTTAGATTCAAAAAATGACTTAATCCAAAAAACAACACTTAATAAAACAACACTTTACTTAACGTACTGCGACCAAAGTCGCAGTCCATGTAATGCAACCCTAGATTGCAGTTGCTGGCTATCTTTATCAATAACAACACTGCGACCTTGGTCGCATTTAACCATGTACACTGCGACAAAAAGACTTTGGCTAAGGTCGCAGTTTAAATGTACATTGCGACCAAAGACTCTGAATACATTATATTCAAAAATAATTACTTAACGTACTGCGACCAAAGTCACAGTCCATGTAATGCAACCCTAGATTGCAGTTGCTGGCTATCTTTATCAATAACAACACTGCGACCTTGGTCGCATTTCACCATGTACACACTGCGACCAAAGACTTTGACTAAGGTCGCAGTTTAAATGTACAATGCGACCAAGACTCTGACTACATTATATACAAAAAAAATTAAACTATAAAGTAGAATTTTATCGCAGGCTGAAACATTGATCTGAAAAGATTTTATATTTTCAAAAAAAAATTTATCCCAGGCTGAAAAGGAGAAACTACATCTTTCAAAAAAAGAGGTAAAGAAATAAGGCGAAAAGTAATTTATATCCTATAAAGAGCGGCAAAATAAAAGGGGGAAAAAATAATAATATACAATAAGAAAAGTTATCATAAGGGGTATTTGGTAATTTAACTTCTCCCTAAAAGCGGGCCGCAAGTCAGTGAGGTGACAACTCGAGCCACGTCACCGCAGGCTGAGAGAGTACTCTCAGCCCGCGGGCTGATATACATTTTCTCTATATATATATATATATATATATATGTGAGTAATTTTACAGTACACCTAGGTGTAACTAAGTAAATTACACATACATCTTTCTACCGCACAAAAATTTTGCTTGATAAGATACAAACAAAAATTAATGTGAGTGATCCCACAAGGTGTTTAAAAATGTTTTTTGTGTGTGAAAAGAATTGTGTGTAACTTAACACCTATGTGCATTGTACCTCGCCGATATATATTTATTGTTTTTTGATTAAAAGTTAAAAGCCAATATGTTAAAATATTCTCATATGCATATTGCGCCACATAAATCGCGGCAACACCCTTTTTCCACTGAAACAGCTGGCGCGCTGTTTCCATTACCTCCCCACTCTTCTCCTTAACACAGTCCAACGGCGAATTCTGGCGAATCAAAAGATTCAAAGCCCACAATCTACCGCCAGCACCACCAGCTAAACCGGTTCCGCTGGAACAGCTGACGCAAACGGATCAAACGCGCCTGAAAGTTCTCGAAAAAATTTAACGCACATTTGACAAGTAGCACTGATAATCTAAATTCTCATTCCGCTTCGAAAACGAACCCACTTTCTCGCCCGCCACCACCGCCGCCGATGGACCCCGTCGAAGTCTGCGTCAAGGCCGCCACCGGCAACCCTGACGTCCTCGGAGACTGTAAGTTTTGCAAAACCAGCCCCTGTAACTTTTATCTATTTTGGACCTTCCAATTTCTGTACTTTTTGCGAACAGGTCCATTTTGCCAGAGGGTTCTCCTCACTCTCGATGAGAAGAAAGTCCCATATCATTTGAAGTTGATCAACCTCGACGACAAGCCTGATTGGTAAACTTTTTTATTATTATTAAATTCTTTATGTTTGATTTGATGTTATTTTTTAAAATTAATAGCTGAGTTTAAATGTAAATTTTGGGTGGGTTTGAATTGGATTGGATTGGATTGGTTAGGTTCTTGGAGATCAGCCCTGAAGGTAAAGTGCCCGTGTACAAAGGAGACGATGGAAAATGGGTTGCGGATTCGGATGTCATCACCCAAATCATCGAAGAGAAATACCCGCATCCGCCTTTGGTTACCCCACCAGAGTACTCTTCAGTGTAAGAATTTTTCTCTGTAGCTAATGCTTATATCATGTTCAACGTGAGACAAGTAGAAATGGCAAGAAAATTTGTGCTTCCTTAGCTGATATTGTATCATCATATATTATATGTAGCGATATTGGAATTGCTATTTAGAATCATGAGGTTATGATGTGCTCCAATTTGATTTCAGTAGGGTTTGGGTTATGTATTTAAGGTTCTTTTAATTATTTGTAGATTTAATGATGACAATATTGGAAGTTCATTAAGCTAATGATAGGTTGGGGCCCAAAGGAAAAAGGAAGCTTTGTGACCGGAGGTTTTAGATGTCATCCTACTACGCGAAATTCATTGATGGACATTAGCTAGCTAAAAGTAATAAGAAATAGAATAACAGAGAAGAGGAACAGAAAGAATAAAAATGAATTTTCATTTTTTCCCTCTTAGAAACTCAGTGAGATTGTTGGACGTCAAGCTCGTGCAAGATTTTAGTAAATACATGAAAAAAATAAACCAAGTGACACAATAGTTTACAAGATTTGATCAAATTCGGTCTACATTCACGGAGAAAAGTATTGAGAGATGTATTAATATAATCTATAGAGTACAAGAGAACAATCAACATATCCCAATTGTTCCTCTTTTTCTAGGGGATACAAGTATACATTGAGAATCACTCTCCTCACCATCAAAGAACCTCTTACGATAATGAGTAGCACTCTCTTCCATGGTGAAACGATCACCCACTAATGTTGAGCACATTTACTTTGCTTTGATCTTCGAAGAGAGATTCATGGCTTTTTTCTTTGCTCGGTCCTTCATTTTTCTCCTTGATCTGAATATTTACCTCAAATGAGTTATCCACTTCTTTCAACAAACTTCCTTGGTTATCAGATTCTTTATAGCGACTCATAGCCCTAAATAATTTTCGAGAAAGTCACTAAATTGTAGCTTTTAATATAGCATCAAACATATCCAAATATAATATCATCCTAGAGTTTTTTACTTTTAATTAGACTCGAACATTGATTTTATATTTATCTTCCTTTTTTAACTCCTTGGTCCACTCTTTTTTTTAATGAAAAACAGTGGGATGAGCCTCTTGTATTCATTAAAAAGCTTTTAACAAAACAAACAAAAGGTAAACTGCAAGAGAACAATGTGGATGACCTCAAAAGACCAAACCAAGAAAAAAACCAAGCAAGACAGAAAAAGACGGGAAAATTAGATACAATAGGAGTAATGACGAGCATAGGCCACATCAAACAGTGACAACCCCCCCCCCTAACAAAAAAAGTCCCATACATCAGAAAATACGATGCTCGGACTAACAAAATGTCACATACACCACTATGAGTGCATACTACAAAAGAGGGTGGAGGGGGACGCGAGGTCTACTCCTCGAGATCATCAAAGCCATTCTCTCCGTCTCTGAGGGTAGAAATGTGATGTTTCCGCTGTCTCGTGCTCCGTGCCCTCTAGCTCGTTCCTTTGCAAGACATGTCAAAAGATTGCACTAGCGTAAAAAGTTTGCTTTAATCACACAGAAACATTATCTGAGCTAAGGAAAATATTATTGACAATGTCTTTGTTTGTTTCTTTCCATATAGCCTGCCACCCTTATATCCCCAGAGAACTCTCTTGGGTTTAGCTATACAACCTTGTCTCCACAAGGTCCACAAAGACTAAAATGTGGCGGGCTCTAATTCAGAACATGTCCAAAAGGTTGCTCCAAACCCTTCTAGAGAAAGGACATTGAAGCAACAATTGGTCGATTGTCCTAGGGGACTATTGCAGAACATGGAGTGTAAGGGCGTGCTATTGTCTTTTAGCGATATTGTCCTTCGTGAGGATGGTGTTTTGTTAACGAGCCAAAGGAAAGTTCACACCTTGAGCGGAACTTTAATCTGTCAAATAATCATTGATTGAGGTTTTACCTGCACCCAAGAATACAGAATTTCAGAACTTAGAATAAAGAGTGCAAGTACTCAATACTACCGCAATAGCAAGTGGCTATGCGGGTCGTGATCCACAAGGAGAGACTAGCGATGGAAGCTTTTTTAATAAGTTCTCTTTTAAGTTACATTTAATGGTTAAAGATCTTCTTTTAGTTCTTTAAAAAAAAGAATAAGTTAAAGTTAAGTTAAAAAGAAAATGGTAGATTGAGAAGGTGAAGAAAATAGAAAATAGATATTTACAAAGAAATTGAAAAGAGTGATAAAATAGTTGGGTGTTGATGGTGTTGGTGATTTACACTAAAAAGTTAAAAGAAAGAAAACTAAAACCTAAAAAAAAAAACTTACCTCTTCGGCGCGTGCTTACCTTTGACTCGTATCGACGATGTACCTTTATTTGAAGGCGAGCGAAGTATGACAAATAAGATCTTTCCCATCCCGATTTATAATATGAAATGAAGGGGCAAAACATTACCATAGAAATAGATATCGATCACCATATAAGCCATCAACGACACTTGCAAGGGTAAGGCAACTTGAGGCTATCGGTTTCATTTGGATCCACAAACACAGAAGAGGGAAGCAAACAAAAACAAGAATAGAAAAGAAAAGAAACTTCGATTCGATTCAAATAACAATGAAAGAAAAGATCACTTACACCGGTGTCACCCTCAGTACAAGGTTGCTTCTTATTCCTCCATGAAACTCTCCTCTCCTCTCCTCTCTGTTACATAAATAAAATAAAAATTACATAAAAGAAAATAAAAAAAACCTAAGTTACAAACTACAAATTCGCCTAAGTTCTACTCTCTGCTTGGTCGTTCCCTTTTACCTTTGAGATTGCATGTATTTATAGGAGAAATGTAGAGGTTAGAGGAGTATGAAGATAGGGGAAGCTGGATATTTCTGAATTTGAATCCTCTTTTTATCTTCAAACTTGATTTGATGTGGATATTCAGTTCTGATCTGCAGCTTGTTGGCATGTTGATTGCTGAATATAACTTATCAAATGACAGAATTAGAAATAGTGATCAACTTAAGAGTTGTAACCCTTTAAGTCTTCTTTCTGGATCATCTTGAATCATTAGATTTGAATTTCGGTAGCGAAAGTTATGATTCAAATACTAAAATGTATCCAGTCAGAATCTGAGTCAAATTTACTTCATCTCATTTGTTGATCTTCTTTCTATCAATTTATCCCTTTGGATTTGGACTCTATATTGACGTTATCCTCAGTTGATTTTTAGATTTAACCATTTGATTCACCAAAAATTGAATTTAACCAATTAGGTTTGGGATCATCCTCCTTAATCAAATAGATCTAGTTAAATCTGAATTTAACTTATCTTTATTTGATTTTATTCTCTTTCTCTCCATGATTATCTTCTGCAAAATAGACATTTAAGATAAGGAATTTAGCAGATTTATTATATGATAAATGTGAAAATATAATAAAGAATAATACAATAAATGTGTGTAATCACACCCCACACCTATCTTTTACTCGTCCTCAAGAAAAGCAACAAAACTAAATCAAAAATTATTAGACTACTTTCGCAGGTTAAGCGATTGCACTGAGCATGTGCAACAAGCCGTTAAACCTCTAGGTTTCTTCTAGAGGACGAGTTTTGTCTCGTGAGGATTTTCAGTGGATTATACCCACAATTCATAAAGAAAGGAAAACAAAATGTTAGTATTTTGAAAACACATTTTGAAAGAGAAAAATATTTGAAATATTATTGTAAGAATTAAGTAATCTATAAGTTATAAAAAAATTAAAATTTTCATTTCTAAACTTAATCTTATTCAAAAACTTGTTATCAATCAAGGCAAGAAGTCAAATTGTATTTTTCATCTAGTCTATAACTTTACCCTAAGTCATATGCACCTTCATGATCGTGAAATTTTGATTAAGGGTTCTTTAACTCTAATCCTATGCCTTATTTATATTTATTCTTGGTGGTATTTATTTCTCAATTCCATTATGCTTTCTAATCAATCCATATAACGAGTTTTTAGTCGGTGACACTCAAACCGGACAGTCTTAAGGCACCAGGTGAGAAAACACCCCTAAGAACTTAAACACTCGAGCAGACAAGACCACGAAACTAAGAGTTTTTATTTATAAAATGTACCCTTTTTAGGCGTGAATACTCATGCTTCATGAGGCACAAATACCCAGCTTAATCAGAGGATTTATATATATATATATTTTCAAACTCATCTCTAATTATCTTTTGCATAAATATCAAGGCTTTCTTAGGCCAAACACCTAGCTATTTTTTATTTTTCATAGATATACATATATATATTTTTTCTTTTTTTAAAGGCATAAGAATCTTTGTTTTTGAACCCTAAGTGTGTAGGTGTATAAGGTGTGCATATTTCTTTAAGGTAAGATCAAGACTAAATTACTTTCACAAATTTTCTTCCTAACCTTAGAAATCAAACAAATAATCTTATTTTGATCAAGTATAAGAAATTCTAATTATGATTCTCCTATTCCTTAAAATTGACTTAATTTCTTACAAAAAATATGTCAAAATATTGTTTCTATTTTCAAAAAGTTTTTAAAAGTAAAGAAATGTTAATAATTTTTTTTTGAATAATAAAAAGAAAACATAAGTTATGTTAGAACCCTCCCCCACACCTATCTCATGCATTATCCTCAATGTATGAATTAATACATAGATGCATGAAATGAAGAAGGGGAAGGAAAATATTACCTTAAGATGGTGGTTCCGGTGGTGGTCTGATTGGGTTAAGCGTTGCTACCCAATCAAGATAATATGGTGGTTCACGGAATCCATATTTATTGACCTCTTTTCTATTTACATATTTAGATTCCCCAATATGATAGGATAATGAAAGATCTTATCGTGAATTTACTCCCTTTACATGACCAGTCCTGAAAAATCATCACGGAGTCATCATGGTCTATACCTATGTCTAACAAAAGAATGTGACTAGGTGGAATGGTTGACTTGGACTCAAGAATGATAGGTTCAGAAACCAATACTAACTCGGGAAAATCAACTTTGGTTCGAGAGTTAGTTTTGGTTCAAGAGTTGAGTCTATGTCCAAGAATTGATATCACATTCTTTTTCCATCAATGGAATGTGACTATTCAAAATTAGTGATTCAATTTCTAAATTTATGGGTACGAGAATAAATGTTGGCTCAGAAAATTAGTCCAAATTGGGTAAGAATATCGGAGTCAACATAGATTCGAAGATGGAAACTGAATCACAAAGTTGGGGATCGAGTTCACATTCATGATCAAGTTCAATCTCATTAAAATGAAAACTTGTCACTTCGTCAATGAGTTGATATTGGTCAAGTTCAAGGCTTTGTGATGAAACTGAATCTTGGGCAAAGTCTTTAAGATACCATGATTCTTGATTTTCATCAATATGGTTAGAAGTGTTGGGAATAGTCAAAGATTGAATAGGGAGGGTTTTCTTATTCCTACGCATGTTCTCCAATCTACTAATTCTTACATCTATTATATCGAGTGGATCATTTTGACACTGAATCATGATTTTCATACTCTTTCTAAGTTGACATGTTCTCCTTGAAAAATAGAGTAATGATCTGTGACTTGAAAATTTTGATAGAATTTTGAGTTTTCTAAAATTTGAATTCGTCGCTCAAGCTCATCTAAGACTTCCATCCTCTTTCCCAGTCAATTGATTCTTCTAATGGTTGTTCGGGAGAAGGAGTATATGAAGCTGGATGTTGGTAGGGTAGTTGACAATATGACTCGGGAGAGTTGTATCCTCATTAACTCTGTGAAGAGTAGTGATGATTATTCCAGTCATATTCATAGTATTGGGACTGAGACATATAATGATTCAGATAAGACCAATCCGGCACACTAGATTGGTTAAAGTTATGATATGTCGGGTTGGTAATATCTGAAAAAGAGGTTGAGGTGTAACATGAATTACCATTAAAATTGAAAAAATTATTGTTATAAGCCATATCACACAAGAAATGTCAAACACAAATAAAAAAAACAAACCAATAAGCAAACAAATAAAAAGAAAAGAAAAATCTAGCCTAAGTTAGGGTAGACCTTAGACCTAGACGACTCCTAACTGGTTAGACTATCCACGGGGGGTATATTGCCGAATCTGACCACAAGTTAATCGGGCAGGTAGGGGCAAGATTGGTGGGAGAATACGTGCTTAAAGCAACATGCCTAATTATGCCAAACCACTAACCTTCGGGGTTTCGCCCCTCAATCCCCAACCCTTAGACACCGATTTGGTAAGAGTCTAATTCAAATCAACTTCCCTTTAGGTCAGTCTCTTATTTGAGTCCGAGATGTCCCTAGGGCCAACGTCTACTCAGTTTTAGTTAGGCTTAGGTTAGTGAGTAAGGAAATTGTTTGTGAGCTAAGAGAGGATAATGACTTTCCCACCTTATCTTGTTTATAGGACAAGCCCTTAAAATTGATTGTGCAAAGTGTGCAAGATATATAAAAGTAACATTCACAAGCAAATATCACCCAAGAATGTTTCCTAAACTATATGTTATGCATACGTACCTTTTGCTCAGCACTCTTCAACAGTAATATAAAATGTAAACGAATTAGACACGTGCCTAAATGCAAGTCTAAATCGTTTTTAGCATTTAACAAACATTATTTTACTGTTGAGGTTAGAAAGTAAGTACAGTGAGATAAATAAGAAAATAAATTGCTACAGAATTTTACCTTTGCAGTTCAGCCAACCTGCAAAAATACAAGTTACTAGTTCACTCAGATTACCACAAGAATGTAGCAAATCTGAGGGCTTATGGGCTCTGCTTTCTTGAGCAGAGTGCAGGGTCACTTATATGTCCAATGTAGCAAAAATTTCTTATTGTTAAATCTGTACACCAAGAACAAAGAAGAAAGTTAATAAAAAATGTAAATCTAAAAAGAGAATAACTTACCGTTCCTCCCCGACAACGGCGCCAAAATTTGATTGAGATTTTACCTGCACCCAAAAATACAGAATTTCAGAACTTAGAATAAATAGTGCAAGTACTTAATACTACCGCAATAGCAAGTGACTATGCGGGTCGGGATCCACAAGGAGAGACTAGCGATGGAAACCTTTTTTAGCAAGTTCTCTTTTAAGTTACATTCAATGGTTAAAGATATTCTTTTAGTTCTTTAAAAGAAAAGAAAAAAATAGGTTAAAGTTAAGTTAAAAAGAAAGTGGTAGATTGAGAAGGTGGAGAACATAGAAAATAGATATTTACAAAGAAATTGAAAAGAGTGATAAAAGAGTTGGGTGTTGATGGTGTTGGTGATTTACACTAAAAAATTAAAAGAAAGAAACTAAAATCTAAAAAAAACTTACCTCTTCGGCGCGTGCTTACCTTTGACCCGTATCGACGATGTACTTTTGTTTGAAGGCGAGCGAAGTATGACAAATATGATCTTCCCCATTCCCGATTTACACTATGAAATGAAGGGGCGAGCCACACTACCATAAAATGGATATCCATCACCATAAGCCATCAACGGCACTTGCAAGGGCAAGGCAACTTCGAGACTATCAGTTTCATTTGGATCCACAAACACAGAAGAGGGAAGCAAAAAAACAAGAATAGAAAAGAAAAGAAAATTTTGATTCGATTCAAATAATAATGAAAGAAAAGATCACTTATACCGGTGTTACCCTCAGTACAAGGTTGCTCTTATTCCTCCATGAAACTCTCCTCTCCTCTCAGTTACATAAATAAAATAAAATTTACATAAAAGAAAATAAAAAAAATCTAAGTTACAAACTACAAATTAGCCTAAGTTCTACTCTCTACTTGGTCATTCCCCTTTGCCTTTGAGATTGCAGGTATTTGTAGGAGAAATGCAGAGGTTAGAAGAGTATGAAGATAAGGAAAGCTAGATATTTCTGAATTTAAATCCTCCCCTTATCTCCAAACTTGATTTAATGTGGATATTCAGTTCTGATCTGTAGCTTGTTAGCGTGTTGATTGCTGAATATAACTTATCAAATGACAGAATTAGAAATAGTGATCAACTTAAGAGTTGTAACTCTTTAAGTCTTCTTTCTGGATCATCTTGAATGATTAGATTTGAATTTCGGTAGCAAAAGTTTTGATTCAAATACTAAAATGTATCCAATCAGAATCTGAGTCAAATTTGCTTCATCTCATTTGTTGATCTTCTTTCTATCCGTTTATCCCTTTGGATTTGGACTCTGTATTTGATGTTATCCTCGGTTGATCTTTAGATTTAACCACTTGATTCACCAAAAACTGAATTTAACCAATTGGATTTGAGATCATCCTCCTTTAACCAAATAAATCTAGTTAAATTTGAATTTAACTTATATTTATTTGATTTTATCATCTTTCTCCCCATGATTATCTTATGCAAAATAGACATTTAAGATAAGGAATTTAGCAGATTTATTATATGATAAATGTGAAAATGTAATAAAGAATAATGCAATAAATGTGTGCAATCAATCCTCCATGTGGCACATCTTAGCATGGTTCAAAGTCTCGGTCTCGGCCGCCGACTCGGCCGGCACCGAGACGGATCGGTCTCGGCGACTCGGATCGGACTCGGACGATACGCGCAAAACGCTACATAGAACACCAAAAAAATTATGAAAAGATCATGACAAATCATAAAAAAATGTAAACATCCAAATTCATGCATCACATATTCAAAACATATCACCTAACACTCAAAACATAACGTGAAAGTATAAATACAAGCGTAGTCGGTAGAAAAATATCAAAATTAACCTAAATTAAGTTAACTAAACTAATTTAAATTAAATTAAATTCAATTAAATGAAACTACATTAAATTAAACTAAACTAGTTTATACTAGATTAATCTACACTAACTTAATTACCTAACTTCAATAAAATTATTAAATTACCTAACTTAATTACAAAACTTTATTAGATTAAATTAACCTAAATTAAGTTAAATTAACTTTACCTAAACTAAACTAAATAAATGACATTAAATGCAAATTAATTAGAGAGAGGAACAGAGAGAGACGGAGACAGAGGAGAGAGGGGAACACAGTGGAGGAGAGAGAGAGACGGAGAGAGAGAGAGGGACAGACAGAGAGAGACAGACAGAGAGAGACAAGGAGAGGGAGAGAGAGAGACAGAGAGGGGGAGAGACTGAGAGTGAGAGGGGGAGAGAGAGAGAGACAGAGAGAGACAGAGAGAGATATATAGAGAGAGAGTCAGACAGAGAGAGGGAGAGAGACTGAGAGGGAGAGGGAGAGGGAGATACAGAGAGAGAGTCAAACAGAGAGAGAGAGATACAGAGTGAGAGAGAGAGAGAGAATCCGACACAGAGAGAGAGATACAGAGTGAGAGAGAGAGATACAGAGGGGGGAGAGAGAGTCCGACAGGGAGAGAGAGACAGAGAGAGAGTCGCTGCGGAGAGAGAGAGAGAGTCGCTGCGGAGAGAGAGACAGAGAGAGAGAGAGAGCCGGGAGAGAGAGTCGCTGCAGAGAGAGAGAAAGAGAGAGAGAGAGAGTGCGCCGCTGCGGGGGAGAGAGACAGAGAAAGAGAGGGAGAGAGAGAGGCACAAAGAGAGGGAGAGAGGGGAGAGGGAGAATTTACTTGCAGACCGACGGCGACGGCTACGGCGAAGCGGGGGGACGGCGAGGGCGTCGCGGGGGGGACGGCGAGCTCGAGAGAGAGAGAGATCAGATCTGATCTCTCTCTCTCTCTCCCCCTCAGCGCGTTTTAAGGGAGTCACAGGCGCCGAGTCGCCCGAGTCGGGTCCGAGTCGGACCCGATCCGGGTCGACTAGGTGATCCTTTGTTGACTCGGGCCTCCGAGTCAAACCGGACCGACTCGGCCGAGTCGTATCCGACTCGGCCGAGTTTTCGAACACTGCATCTTAGGCCCCCATCATTAAGTCACCTCTAAGTGGTACTGACAGAAGAGGACCATCACCGCTCCATGTCCAGATGGGGGACGGGTCCCTGGTTGAGATTTGTGATCAAGGAGGAGGCTGAGCTTATCTCTATCAACTCTCATTGTGGGATCAAAGAAAGGTCGTAAGGTCAACTGCTAAGATCCTCTGCTCCACCTATCAGCAAGGGACCCGTCTTTGTCTATAGCCAGCGCAAATAGTCTAAAAAAACGGGAGCCAAGGTTCCAACGTCACACCATCGATCAAATCGGAAGTTGATATTATGTCCACTACCCGAGTTGAAAGCCACTCATGAGAGGAAGGTCTTTTAGACCCTGAGCAACCCTTGCCTATATTGAGAGGCTGACTTAAAATTCTTGCCCTCATCTCATTGGAAGTTAGGGGTGCTAAAGTAGTTGCCCTTGTCGATTGTGGCCCACTTATCAAGAGGTGACGTGAGGAGCTTCCGCCACCACTTTACCAGAAGGGCCAAGTTCATATTTCTCAAGTTGATAATGCCCAGACCTCCGAAACTTTTCCTTTTGCATACTTTGCCCCATTTGACAAGGGCATATCCTCCCTTCTCAATTGAAGCACTGTCGCACATGAAATGCCTCCTGGTCTAATCGATGCACTTCTCCACCCATACTGGCACGTGAAAGAAGAATAAAAAGTAAAGAGGTATAGCTGATAACACTTACGAGGGTGATACGACCCCCAAAAGACATTAGTTCCCTTTTCCACCCTTCTAGCTTTTTGTTCACCTTCTCAATCAGAGGGTTCCAATCTGCCTTTGTCAACCTACCATTTTAAGTGGGAGACCTAGATGCCTGATGGGTATGGTTTCAGTAGGGGAGTTGAAAATGAAAGGCAGAAGGAAACTATAAATATTGCATCATTTTCCTCACTGATTGCCCTTTATTTACTTATATAGTTATATCTGAAGAGTCGAGAAATTTCAGCTAGTCATGATAATTGCATGAGCATTACTCCTAGAATGCTGTTAATTTTTCAGCATTTCTTCAGCAACTGAACTAGTCCTCCCATAGAAGGAACTGATATTATGTAACAATCTCTGAGACAATTAGGCTCACTTCTCTGACATGTGGTTTGTGCTGCTATCCTGAAAATATATTTTCTCTGTTGTTTTTGCTGCTTGAAATAAGTTTTATATTATTATATATGCTGCTGCAGCCAATTGCTTTATAAGTAAATACCTTCCAACCTTCTACCTATGTTTCAGGGGATCAAAGATATTCCTTCTTTTGTCAAGTTCTTGAAAAGCAAGGATCCTAATGATGGAACGGAGAAGGCTTTGCTTGAGGAGTTGGAAGCTTTGGATGATCATCTCAAGGCTCATGTATGTATGCAGTGCTCCTGATCCAATTATTGGGCTTGAATGCAATTGGACAGTTATATCCATATTTCCATAGACTATAAGGATACTTGCATTGGACGTACTTGAATGAACAAACACCTATTATAACATGGATATTGTCCATAGCTGTGGTTTGTCCAGTATGAATATGTTCAATGTTTGAATAGAAGTACACAATGAATCCCTCAAGATTAAGCAATTTAATTCAGGTCCAGTTCTCTGAATTTGACAGGGCCCATATGTCAATGGCGAGAACATCTCTGCAGTTGATTTGAGCTTGGCTCCTAAATTGTTCCATCTTGAGGTTGCACTTGATCATTTCAAAGGGTGGAAAGTCCCAGAAAATTTGGCTAATGTTCATGCTTACATGAAGGTGAGGAATAAATCTGACTCAGCGCTATATGTAGTTTATTTAAAGCCTTCTCCTATCAGATTTTTACTGTACATGGTCTAAATTCTAGAATACCTCTTTGATTTAATATTTGTTGTTTTGTTTTACATTTCAAGTGTTGTGACAATTACTATATATAGGCTATCATGTTCTATTTTATTATTTTTGAGACCAGACTGACCAATCTTAAACACTTTAAATACAGCTAGCTTAAAATTGTGCTGGACAAATCGTGTAATTTTAGGAAAACAAAGAAAATATGATACTCTGGATTCAATTGAAATTCCATGAGGATAATAATTTGCGATGCAGCCGATGCGAGGGTCGCAGTTACCAAGGTATCTATAATTAGTATGGGATTGTGAGGAACAGCTAGACAGAACAGTGCTAGAGAGAACACAGTATGAAATGTGAATTTTTCCATGGTGCACAAAGGTTTTCTAATTCCAATTTCCCAGTGAAATGTATTTAGCTGCAAAGATTGACTTGACCAAATGAACTGTTAGTACACAGTGCTGGAGAACAATAATAACAATGCATAATGAAAGGGAAAGGATGATGATGATGCCACTTCAAAATGGGTCAGGACAAGGGAAATGAACATGATGAAGCCAAGTTGTTCCCTCTTTTGGAAATGCATAAGCACCTCAAACAAAAGCATAATACCTTAGCAATGCACAAATCATTGTAAGTGCAGCTCTAAATTTATGTCACATTTACTCTTATATGTCAAAAGAAAGTATTAGATCCTAACAAATACCACGGAAGTAAGCTTGTGTCGGAAAAGTAAATTTTGCATCATCTTGAACAATATGCATGTTACTCCTAAGTAGCCTAGCTCCAATAATCAAGGCCCTAAAACATTAGGTGGTTTCTCATTGTTTTCTTTTTCTTCAACTCCCTTTACAATTAGGTTTCTATGTGTGACTTGCGCTATTTATTCTCTTAGTTAGAGGAAAAAAGGGAATTTGGATGGATTCTTCCCGCCCTCTCCCAATACGCGGGCGGGGGTGGGGTGGGGAGGGGGGGGGGGGGTGGGGTGGGGGGGAGGGGTGAGTTCCTCCAATAATGATGGAGACATGTTTTGAAATTATGACTTCCTTGTTACATGGCACGTGTCTTACCAACTTTTCTTAAGGTTTTTTTTTTTTCTTTCTTTATTTCTTAGTTTACTATCTTCAGTGTGGAATTTTGTTGCAGCAGATTTGCCTCTTTCTTTTCTTTCTTTCCTTCTTTTTCTTCTTGGTTGTGTGCGGGTGAGTTGGTGGTGGTGGTGGTGTTTTCTTTCTTCTTTTAATTTTTGTGTTGTGTTTTTTTTTTGCGTGCGTGCATGTGTGTGTGTGAGTGAGTGAGTGAGGACTTGTTGAGTATCTTTTTGGTGGGTTTTTTTTTTTTTTTTCCATGATAGATTCAAGTGCCTTTCGGAGTGTTGTGAGGCATGCCTGCATCCATCGATTGTCAGATAGCTTTTTTTACATTCTTTTCACCGTACATCCAGATATTATCATATAGCTCATTTTGACATTCTTTTCTTGTGTACATCCCTGATCCATCTATTGCCATATATCTCTTTTTACATTTATTTTCTCTTCGTAAATGTCTGTTGGATAACTTATCCTGCTGTTGCATTCATTCTGACCGTGTTTCATGATGGCGTCACATTCGCATTCATTCTGAATCTGTTAATGCCATTTATATATATAATAACCTATCTGTTAATTTATGCGTGCGCCAGAGTAATATGTTGGTAGGCGAATATTGCGTTTTAACCTGTATCATGATCAGGATATATTTCACGCTGATGTTTTCTTTCATCAGGATATATTTCACGCTGATGTTTTCTTTCATTTATATACAGCTGCTTTTCAGTCGGGAGTCTTTTGTGAAGAGCAAGCCTGCAATAGAGCATATTATTGCCGGTTGGGCACCTAAAGTAAATGCTTGAAGTTGTCTCTAATGACCCCTAAAATATAGGGGATGTTCGCTTAGTTATTATGTGTGGCCAACTTTTACTGCTTCATTTGTTTTGTCACCGTTGCTTAATCAAAATAAGTGTAATTTAGCAAACACAACCTGAGTCACTTGCAGCAGATAAATTTATGTAGTCATGACTTTCCTGAAGAGTAATGTTTTTGTCTGCAGCATTTGTGGCTTAAAGAGTGTCCAGATGCTTCCAGTTACTGTATAAAGATGGACAGAGCATAGCATTTGATATTACAGTTCGCTGTGGTAATCCTAGTTTGGTAATTTAAGAATTATTGGAATGCCTGGTAATTAAACAAGGATTTACGAGATATATCTGGCGTTTTCCTTTGGGCATGGTTCCAAGTTTTCTGCGAGGCATGTCTGTGTATGAACTTATGGATCTAGCTAGCATATGTTAGTGATGTCTCTTGTTTGTGTTTATGTTTCTATGTTTTTGTTCATGAGTGCATAAATTCTAGTGTCTCGAGTTTTTTGCGGCAATTATGTTAAATTCTCCTATGCGATCCTGTGAACTCCTCTAACTTTATTTAGGTTTGCAAAGGTTCTGCCTGAAAAAGTTTTGGAGGTGGGGTATTCACCTGATGCGGTAGATAAAAACCGGCTCACGGTGGATGGAAACTACCTAAGCGATTGGAGGAGCTCCCGGATGGTATCGGTCAGAATACATACAAGAAAAAATACCTTTCAAGTTAGGAGTGTCGATAGTGCTGGTTTAAGACCCTCAGACGTGGGAATCAGTAAGTGGAATGGTAGGAATGATTGGCAGAGGAAGACTGCCGGTGTGGTGAAAAGGTGGACTAGCATAGAGAATTGCTAGTGTGGTGATGGACTTCTAGCGTAGTGGATGAACTAGCACACGAAACTACTAGTGTGAAGGTGGGCGGGAATAGGGAAACATTCATTGTAATGGTGCATGCGTGTATTTTCAAAGTTAAGGAAGTGATCCCTTTCTACTTGAAGAAGAAAGATCATATATACCTGGCGTGGAGGCAGAATTGATGGAATGTTGTAAGTGCGCAATCTGCACGTGCTGGATTTGTTGTAACGATTGTGATTGCTGGCGTTGGTTGATTGGGGTTGCAAGAAGGGGAATCTGCTAATGTCTATAATTGCCCGCGTTGAAAGGTGCGGTACACGTTATGAACGTGTGGATAATGGAGTTGCGTAACGGTAGGCGAAGATCTCGAGGGACTGATGTTCGGAACTTCTAACTTGGAGTTAGACTTTTGGAACGGGAAAGACCTCGGAGTGGTGGAGTGCAGATCCGGACTTGAGGACGTCTTCGGGACAGAAGGTAGCTTAGAGATCGAAGGATCTTCAGGACGGAGGAGTATGTCCTCGGGAAGGTTGGATGTGACGGATGCTCCGGACAGGACTCTGGGAGTTGTGAATTTCTCGGAAGAGGACTCGGTAACTTGGATATGTCATCATCTTGATGAGGGTAAAATTTTGACCACTACGGGATATAGTACAGTTTGATTTGTTTTTTTTCTTTTCTGTGTTTGCCTCTATGGCCAGTTGTTATATGCACGGCTTCAATCTAAATGTCTTCGTTCTTGTATTTGTGGGGACTTGATCTGCTGCCTAAAGTCTTCATTCTCATTCCTGTATTTGTGGAGACTCGATGTCTAGGACAGTCACAAGGAGTCTCTCCCTTCCCACATGAATGGACGTGCTTTCTCATGATACTCTTCACACGTCGTAATTCAGGGCAGGATCCAGGCAAATCAAACTGTACAAGGAGCATGCACTGACCGATACTGTGTCTGAAGATGCAAACAAAAAATGGACATTTTAACTTTGCGCCTCACAATATTCAGAACCATCAATCCAATCTATAATGTCACCAGCTGCAAATTAGATCCAGTAACTGCGAATAGAATACGTGCATTACTGCTGGTCCTGTGTATCAAAAACGCGAATTTCTGCCCAATGTTCCGTTGCCTAACGATGGACACTGCAGGTCACACTGCCGTATGTTTCTTGGGCGTTATGCCATACATAATAGCAGTGCTGGAATCCCAAAAGGAAAATCTGAAAGAAATTACAGGAGATATCGGCTATATTGTATTTTCCTTGAGGATGCATCTTCATGTTGCTTACACGAAGTTGTTTCTAAGAAGCCTGTCAAATAAGAATTTGTACCTATGCACACGGGATGATAGTTGTACCTGGATAAGGGAAGAAGCACCAGTGATCATGGAGATGTGATGCAGAAAGCATTGTGATGTGAAGAGTAATGTTTGATATACTCGTGGTCTTTATTTTCCATTATTTTCTTTGTAGAATACTGGGACAGGATTGAGAGGTTGCTAGAATAATGAAACACACAAATTTAGACTTTCCCTATGAAAATCAAACGAAAACTCAATACAAGAGATACAAGATTCATATATATTTCTTTTCAAATTACAAATTTAAGTCCGACAAGTCTGAAACCCATGAAAATAGAGAGGACAAAGTTAAAAGAACAACACTTGTATGTGAGAAGGGAGAAAACTGAAAATGGATCCAGAAATAAGATATATGCTCCGTTAACTACTCTTTAATGGAACGCCGTTTTGCTTCAAAATGATACATAAAACTTAAAAGCTTACACCCAATGATGCAATTTATGCATTTTATAATATTACTTTCCACCATTATTCAGTGAAATTATAGGGTATTACATCTTCCATCCCTTGCATAAGAAAATAGTGGAACTTATCAGACAATAGTTACACACTTCAAGCAGCTAGGGTTCATTGGAGCTTTTAGGATCAGAGTCCAATTGTACATTTGAAGCCTTTGAGGTGTTCCCTCACCTGCTTGTAACTCTGAAAGAACTCCTTGTTCTCCTTCTCCAACTCTGTCCACACTACAGGCATAATTACCCATCTTTATGTTACCACCAATTGTTAGTGTGCGAGTGTGTTGATGTGGGCACATGAGAAAGCAAGAAGAGACACAGAGACAGAAAGAACCAGTTGCAGTGATGATAGGCATTATATTAGCATGCTTGGCGAGGGCTTCGATACACTCCTCCATGTTCATGTGGAATTGAAGGCATTTCTCAATCAGGAGCTGTACCTAGAGAACCAACACCAACACATCAGTTATTTGCACCTGAAGTAGAACAATTGTTTGAGGAATGCAACATACTGGAAACTTGGCTTTCTTATGCTTACCGTTCCGATATATCTGGCTGAAGAGCCATCCGTGTCATCAAACTGCCGAAAAGAAGTGAGAAGGGGAGAGAGGATGGGCAAATTATATGTGCATGTATCATATATAGGGAAATTCACATGTAAACCTCTATATCTTTCAAAAAAAGTTACATTTACCATAGAAAGCCAGAAAAATTTACTTTTACAATAGCAATTTCTATGATTTATATAAAGGATAAGATGGGCATCGATCAGTACAAAATCCTAGGATTTCAGCACATAAAGAACCAGGCTTTCACATTGCAATCAACCAGCTAAAGTCACTTGTAGAACTCGGCAAATCAACGGCTCAAACAATGACTTAAATTAAGACAGAAGGTTAGATAAATAATTAACGAATATGATTTTGGTAAAACAAACCAAGGTTCCATGTATGGTACACAACTCAGCTATCAGTGGCTCAACAATTCCTTAAGGGATCACAATAATAAAAGAAAGACACAAAAGGGTTGAAGCTGAAAGAAGAAGAAGAAATTATTAGCTAAATAATTTAAAGAAGATCATTTTTATTTTCATGAGGAAGACCATCCAACAAATTATATCTATTGTAGGAGATAAATCAAGATTTTGAAGGAATAAGCTGTTTGTTGTCAAGAAACATAAACAAGAAGTTCACGATATCAGAAGAGTTAATACGGTAGACTAATCTATTTGACTTGTATAATTTAATACGGTACTGCCGGGCCGGGGCAGGCCGTCCCGGGGCCCTAGTGGGCCCGTGCCCGTGTGGTTGCAGGCCGGCCCAATGACACCCCAACGCCACCCTTTGCTCTCTCTGACGCTTTCAATAATTCCGTCCCTCACTCTTCGCTTTCCACACTATATATTAAAAGATCCCTCGCTCTTGCCGTCTTTTTTTCTCCGTCTCCGAGCTCTCTCTACTGCTCTAGTCTCCTCTCGTCTTCGATAAGGTTTGATCTCCCCTCGTTACGATCTCTTAATTTCTCCGTTGATTATTCGTAAATATTTTAGATCTGATTAATTTGATCGATCTTTTGTGCTTCTTTTTTGTGAATAATTGAGATCTCGTGCGTAGATCTCTGGATCTCTTAGGTGGAGAGGTTCGATCTATGCATAGGTTTAGATTTTTTGTATTTGATCATAGATTGAAGCTCGCTTCATGTGGATCTGTGGTTTCTAGAAGTTTTAGCGTGGACCCATAATTGGCAGTTAGATCTAGGTTAATTTGAAGAGGAAAGTAAATATCTTGCTTTATGAATCTATGTTGTATGTGGAAATTTGTTGCGCTAAATGGATGCATGGACTGCTTATATGTTTTTGTTACAGTTGATGTGATGATTATCTTCTAATTCCTTCAAGTTTGAGGCTTTTCTTGCTACACTCTGATGATTAAAGTTAGCACTTAGCAGGTTAGATAGTTCAGTAGTGTATGAACCTTTCTATTTTAATTTCAGGAAAGTATCATCCTTTAACTTCAGATTTATGTGCTTTCAAAGTGGGAAAGTCCTTAACTGGTTTGACATTATGTTGTAGTTCAGTTACTAAGGTGAATTTTTTTTCATTAAATTTTCTGTTGTGGATCCATGGAAAAAATTTCTGATTTTTTTTGTCCCTTTGCAAAATCATGCTTGGTGAAAACTGGTAAAGTGATAGAACACCATCCTATGAGGTTGTCGATGACTTCACTAGGTTTTTGCTTATGTCTTGGTCCTTACATGGTAATAGTGTTATTATTCCATATTGTTATGATGATGATGTTGCTGTGGACTGATGAAAAGAGAATACGTAACTGTAACTTAAAAGTCGGTTCTTTGATATCATGTGATCATGTGGATGCTGAAAATTTACAAGAGATTAATATTAAATTGACACCAGCAGCATACATGTGTTTAATGCATGAAATTGTGTTCTCGTGTTGGTCTTTGGCTCATTACACTACCTGAAAATATGGTTGGTTCAATAAAAATTATTTTGGTTCAACAAAAATTTGACTTCTTTCCTGCTTGCGTTACTTTCTGTCAGCCAGTTGGTAGGAAGTACGGTATTTGTTATGCAGTTTAAGCTTGTATCTCCAAGGGACATCCTTCAAAAGCAATCCTTTATTATATGAATTAAGGCAAGCTGAATTGGTTTTGTGGTGTGTGAGGGAAGGAGAAATTTGTGCAGTATCCTAGGTTGTTTTTGTTTTGTAATTTATGTTTCTAAAAAAAAAACTTTTCTTCCAATACTTTTAGGGTGTGTATCATGTAAAAATTTATTTTACGGAGATCTGAGAAAGTTTATGCTGGAATATGGTAGTATTTATCATTGTCAACATCTGAACCTTTTTCTAAAACAGAGCCAGTTATATTCTAAAAGGCTCCATGAGGACTTTGAAAAAAAAAGTACCAACTATCAACCTGATGACAATGCTCTAATCTGTGTCAAATTCACGGGGAAGGAAATCCCCACTCATAGGTTAGATGCTTTAAGTTCCTGTTGCATTGCGATAAATATGAAAAGCCAGTTTGTAGGTAGTATAGTACTTGTATATGGTTATGCAGGTTAATGTTTAAGGTTATTCCTGGTTTTTACCTCCTTCCTGGACACAATAGAACATACTATTAGTGTTCCTTTTCCATATTGTAATGCTGAAATTTCTTATGCTGAGTATACTATATCTTGGAAGTGGTTGTTTATATTATGTGGTCATTTGTTTGCTAAAAATCTAGAGCAAGAGATTAGTATTTAGTCTAATGTTATCAGCATAGATGCTGTGGGTAAATGCTCGGAATCATGTTTCGGTGTCTCTTTGTATTTTCTACCTGAAAGTTTGATGATTCAATAGAACTAACAGATTTTTCCTGCTGGCGCATACTTTTTGATAGTTATAGTGAATCATGAATTCTATTATCTGATGCGACCTACTGCATTAGCTAAACTCTAGTTAAAGCAACGTCTAGTCCATCCCTGTAGGTTCCATTGGCCACTGAACTTAACCTTATTATCATTAAGGCAGTCTTCCTTCAGCCAATTGAGCCAAAGCTTTCATAGCAATTGGTTAGCACCTGTATACCCATAATTTTACTGGTTTAGATAAATACTAAGTTAATGAAGGGTGCTTGTATGTCGAGATCTGGGGGTATAGAAAAGTTTCTAACATCTGAATATCTTTGAATGTAAGCTTGATGAGCCCATGTCTTGCAGGCTAATTTTTGTCTAATTGGCCAGTGTTCCACCAAAGCTAAGCTTATGTTCACATATAATTACATTGCTTTTCTGCAGATTTATAGAAGATGGCCGAAGAGGATATACAGCCTCTTGTTTGCGACAATGGAACAGGAATGGTCAAGGTATGTAGTTTATTCCGGTATTATATTTAGCTGAATTCTTCCTTTGCAGTTGTCCCTTAGCTGACCTGTGCTTTTCTATTGCTGTCATTTTGCACAGGCTGGTTTTGCTGGTGATGATGCACCTAGGGCAGTATTCCCAAGTATTGTTGGGAGACCTCGTCACACTGGTGTCATGGTTGGGATGGGTCAAAAGGATGCTTATGTTGGGGATGAAGCCCAGTCCAAAAGAGGTATTCTGACATTGAAGTACCCAATTGAGCATGGTATTGTTAGCAACTGGGATGACATGGAGAAGATCTGGCATCACACCTTTTACAATGAGTTGCGTGTTGCTCCTGAAGAACATCCCGTTCTCCTTACTGAAGCCCCCCTCAACCCCAAGGCAAACAGAGAAAAGATGACCCAGATTATGTTTGAGACTTTCAACGTTCCTGCCATGTACGTTGCTATTCAGGCTGTCCTCTCCCTGTATGCCAGTGGACGCACGACTGGTTCGTATTCTTTCTTTAAACAGTATACTTTGAGGAATGTAATATTTTTTGCACCTATTCTAATGAACATTTTTCTGATTAACAGGTATCGTGCTTGATTCTGGTGATGGTGTGAGCCACACAGTTCCAATTTACGAAGGATATGCACTTCCTCATGCCATCCTTCGTCTGGATCTTGCTGGTCGCGATCTCACTGATGCTCTTATGAAGATCCTTACGGAAAGAGGCTATTCCTTCACCACAACTGCAGAGCGGGAAATTGTTAGAGACATTAAGGAGAAGCTTGCCTATGTAGCCCTAGATTATGAGCAAGAGCTGGAAACAGCAAAGAGCAGTTCCTCTGTGGAGAAGAGTTATGAATTGCCTGATGGGCAGGTTATAACCATAGGTGCCGAAAGATTCAGGTGCCCAGAGGTCCTTTTCCAGCCTTCGCTGATTGGAATGGAAGCTCCTGGAATCCACGAGACCACATACAACTCCATCATGAAGTGTGATGTGGATATTAGGAAGGATCTGTACGGTAACATTGTTCTGAGTGGAGGGTCAACTATGTTCCCTGGAATTGCTGATCGTATGAGCAAGGAGATCACAGCCCTTGCTCCTAGCAGCATGAAGATCAAGGTGGTTGCTCCCCCAGAGCGCAAGTACAGTGTCTGGATTGGAGGTTCTATTCTTGCTTCCCTAAGCACCTTCCAGCAGGTAAAATTTGAGCTAACCTATTTTGATCTAGTGTATTGTATCTAATAATCATTATTACTTATACCGTTGTATATTTTCTCCATGACCAGATGTGGATTTCCAAGGGAGAATATGACGAGTCTGGTCCATCCATTGTCCACCGTAAATGCTTCTAAGCAAGCAACTTGGGTATACGGACGGTTAGTTGCCCCTTGGAGCACGGTGGTTTGGGCTTTGTCATTTTGAAGTTGTTTTGTTTGAGATTGAAGAGTCTACCGAGTAGTATTATCAGATATGCATCTTAGACTTGCGTGTATTTCTATGGAAGATCCTTTTCATTTTCTCTAAGAGTGGCTGTCGAGTATTCCTAGTCGTTGGCAAGAAAACAGTATGGCTCATTTACAGTCTGGTAATTTTAGTAGGGGATCACATTTTGTATTTCTTGGTCTGGTTTGTGTTTTCTACTTTAAGAGGCAGTTACTGGCGTGTGGTTGTACCTTTTCCTGGAACTATCTGTTAATATTGTATGAGAAAAATTGGATGCTGCATGTAATGAACATCTCGCGATGGGATGGTGGAGTTTGTACTGTACTTTTATGTGACAATCCAGTGAATTATTTACATTCTGATGAAAGCTCTATTCTGTGTTTGATTTGGGCCAGTTATTGTTGGCTTGGTATTAAACAAGGAACTGCAAATGGTTTTCTTCTCCTTTGTATTATTCTTCCCTGAATACTGTGATGAGGTTTCTTGATGTGATATCATGCTTGCTAACTTATTTTTACATGCCATTTCTACCTACCTCGTGAGCTTGTGTTGTTCTGCATCTGTGAGGGATTTCAGGTGAAAGTGAGCTTGCATTCAAGGCCTTGCTGGTTTCTATGTTCCAGTGACGTGTATACTGTTGTTGGGGCCAGTGATGGGCGCTTTGTATTATAGTATCAGATGATACCACTTGTGACGTGAAGAGACCCTAAATGAACACTGATCGAGTGTTCTTTGTTAATGTTGCAGACGGCTGTTCTTCGATAGGGTAGAATTTTGAATGAAGGGGAAGAGAGACTTGTGAAGTTGACTCCAAAAATTTAGATAAAACTGAAGGGGAATTTGTTTCTTCCTCCTATTTTGTTCCACTTTGTGATTGGATGCTACTAAAGCCACAGAAAGCTAAGGTTCACCCACCCTTGTGAGCAGTAATTGGGCTCACGTTTCCTTAGATAAATTGAGTCGCTAAAGGTATTCCATGTCAAAAGCAGAACAAATTCCCGACTTCTTTGCCAAAGATATTCCCTCCACAATCTGCGTGGCAATTTCTTATTTAAAGAGGAAAAAAATACAAAAATATCTGAGTGGCAAATCTATTGTAATCTTTTTCAACTCATTAAAAAATTTCTTTTTCAAATAGCAAATCATAGCCAAACCAAAGGCTAATATTGTGCTCATAATAACAATAAAACAACGAATCTTCAATATTTTATACATATTCTTAAAATCGTATTTCAAATATCTCCGCATTTGATATTCCATTTGTGACTGAAGATTTCAAATGCATGCCAATATAAAGAAGATTTTAAAAATAAAATGCATCCCAATTCAAAGATACACCACAAAATCATTCATTAACTATTTTATCTAGACTACCATAATTTATTTAATTCACTCTATTAATAATCTTCCAAAAAAAACAAAACCCAATCCAAACCGTCCAATACAAATCAAGTAAGAAAATGAGAATTCTCTCCTAAGAAATCCGATCCCCCTCTCTATAAATAACCCTTCTCTTCTCTCCATTATTTCTTTATCAGTTCCTCCAACTTCTCTTCCAAAGAAACTCTTTTTTTCTCTCTTCAAGCTTTCAGCCATGGATATTGATATCTCTCCGAAGCTCCCCAAGAAGGTGTACGGCAGCGATGGGGGCTCGTACTTCGCGTGGTGCCCCAACGAGCTGCCGATGCTCGAAAAGTCTGACATCGCTGGGGCCAAGCTCGCGCTCGAGAAGCGAGGCCTTGCTCTCCCGAGCTACTCTGATTCAGCCAAGGTCGCCTATGTTCTCCAAGGTATTAAAAAAAATGTTTTTTAGTTATTATTTTTTGATTGTTGTCCATATTTTTGCATCGGCGATCTGAAGAGTATTGATCGCGATCATGGTTTATTTTAATCTTGCAAGTTGTATTGGATCCAGGCCTTGGTTTATATAGTTGTTTAATTATCTATTTTAATGTTTATTGCTTATTTATTTATTTGTTTATCATTTGATCACCGTGTATCGATGCAATGATTACATGATTTTCTTTATCTATAGTCATGAGATACTCCTTTTCTCTCTTATTTTTGTGTTTATTGTTTTTTACAGGATAAATGTCACAATCTTTCGTTATGTTGGGGAAAAGTTACAATAAAAATATAGATTTGTTTTGTAGATTTTGTTCTATGATTTTTTTTAATTATTATTTTTTACATTGTACTGCCATGTTCACTCTAAAATATTTTAAATATTTTGTTCTTATGTTGAGATTTACTTTGTCATCACTTATCGGATTGATGTTGAAATCTTGTTAAAAAAAACCTCTTTTCTTATATTTTTTATCATAAAAAATAACTTTCATTTTTAACTGCAATATTTAAATTTTGTTTATATATTCAAATTTGTTATTATTGTTAAATAAAATTACTTTGTTGTGATTGTTTCTCAAATAAATTGGTGAGTCCTTAGTGTAATACTGCACTAGAGGCCACATAACTTTATGAACTTGCCTTGATAAAATAAATTAGGTCGGCTTGTTTGTTTGTGCCGAAAGTAGTGGAAAATTGTTTTATCCCCCCTACAATGTGGGCTTCATTGTGTTTTCCTTCTTTGTGTTGTTTGCGTAGAAAAATGATGGGTTGAGTCCCACCTCCAACTCAGCAAATTACATGAGTGGCCTGAAAAGTGTTTTAGTGGAATGTGTACATCTCGGGCCCCACTGCATTTTTTGTGGGTCAGCTTTCCATCAGCCAAATAGGGAAGGATAGGAAGTTGGCTTGCTTGCTTGCTAGCATTCTTTTGTTCTCTTTCTGAAATGAACTTTAAGCTGATTGACATATTTAGTTAACTACTCACTAATGATGTCTACATTCATGTGAGTTCAAATTCATTTGTTACTTTTTGTTACTTTTTGAGATCAATATGAACTCTTGTTTTTTTTAATTTGATCTGAAGTCTGATAAAATTACAACTACACAGGGAATCCAATTTATCTGAAAAAGTTTTTATTTTGAGGGGATTTTTTTCTTGAAAAAGTCATTTCTAAGAAGTAGGATAATACATATCTCAGATTAAATGTATCTATGTATGGAGTGTCCTTTTTATGAAATGTTTCAATTTAGGACACTTGTTCAGCAGAATCCTTATTAGAGTATCTCATTAGTTTTTGTTGGTGTTTTAAGATATAAATTCTTCCCCCTCAAATAAATTGCTTAAGTTTTTTTAATTAAAATTTAACTTTTGGACTGCTTTTAAATTATCTGCTATGCATTATGTGACTGTTTGGCCTGGCATTATGTGCTCTATATGGATAATATGGTGTTCACACAATCAAGATCTCTCATTAGTTTTCGTTGGAAATGTAAAATTTTCTGATTTAATTAGAGGGCCTAACTTTTTTAATCCAATATTAACTTTTGGTAAACTTTAAGGTATTTGTATGGTTTGTCACTATATGCTCTATGTTTTCAATAGGACTCTGCCAAAATTGTCAGACTTGCACTCCTATTTTGTGTATTGTATCCCGTTATTCGTGCAGAAACCTGTTTGCTCGATTAAAAATAATTCACTCAAAAAAAAATAAAAATACTGTCATCCTGTTCTACCATGATTTAGATATATTTAGTGTTAATATGATGAATAACAAGTATTGCACTTCTCCAGCCTTTTCCTTTTCTTATTACTATTACAAAAGAGTGCTTCGACTCGCATGCAATCTTATGCTTAAATGGTCTTTGGCAGTGTTATTTATGGAAATGTTGCTACTAATGTCTGCCATCAAGTATTCTTCCAAAGCTCACCATCATTTGTTACTCTTTTTGGATGGTCATTATAATCAGAGATTTCTACTTTTGAACTTTGCACATGGAGATTGCTTCAAACTGCCTCTTGATATTTATTTAAGAGAATGTTGAATCCGTTAATGAAACGGTTACATAGTCTTGTTACTTTTGTCTGATATTTTCTGAATAAGTTGTGAGGTTTGTGCCATTTATCGTATACACACCTATGGCTACATTTGTTCTAGGGAGTTATGTTGTCATATTCAGTATTAACATTTTAATTTTTTTTTTTTGGATTGTAGTCCTGTTCTTATAGTTTGTCTAAATATAAATACAATTAGCTCTTTTTCTTATGATTGTTAAGTCTGATTCATCCTGATATATTCTTAATCATACTCGTTTGCTTTCTTTTTACTTGACAGGAAGTGGAATTTGTGGAATTGCCCTCCCTGAGGTCAAAAAGGAAAAGGTGCTGCCCCTCAAGACTGGTGATGCCATCGCTCTCCCTTTCGGTGTGATGACATGGTGGTTCAACCCAGAGGACACTGAGCTCGTCATTCTCTTCCTTGGAGAGACCTCCAAAGGCCACCGCAGGGGCGTGTTCACCAACTTTCAGATCACCGGCACCAATGGCATCTACACTGGCTTCACACCCGAGTTTGTGAGCCGTGCTTTTGACATGCCCGAGGACCAATGCAAGCAGCTCATCTCGAGCCAAACTGGCTGCTGCATTGTGAAGGTCAAGGATGGACAAAAGATGCCGGAACCTAATCCCAAGGAAAGGGAGGGAATGGTCTTGAACTGCCTCGAGGCTCCTCTTGATGTTGACATCAAGGATGGAGGCCGAGTAGTGGTGCTCAACACCAAGAACCTCCCTCTTGTCGGAGAGGTTGGCTTTGGTGCCGACCTCGTGAGGATTGACAGCTTCTCCATGTGTTCGCCAGGCTTCTCCTGCGACTCTGCTTACCAGGTTACTTACGTTATCAGGGGAAGTGGCAAGCTCCAGGTCGTGGGCATTGATGGAAAACGGGTTCTCGAAACTCATGTGAAGGGGGGTTACCTGCTCATTCTTCCGAGGTTCTTTGTGGTCTCGAAGATTGCAGATGCTGAGGGCATGGAGTGGTTCTCCATCGTCACTACTCCGAAGTGAGTTCCTCACTTCAAATTTTACTGATCGTTTTCTTTTAAACGCACTTGATGCAAGTACTAACCTTCAGTGTCTGATCCATGAACTCTTGTGCAGTCCAATCTTCACTCATATGGCGGGGAGCACTTCAGCGTGGAAGGCGCTGTCGCCGGAGCTGTTGGAGGCGGCATTCAACACGACTCCGGAGATGGAGAAGCTGTTCAGGTCTAAGAGATCCAATTCTGAAATCTTCTTCGCTCCTCCCAAGTGAACAGGACAGTAGGGATCTTGCCTGCTTCTCTTTTAGGTGTTAATATCAATAAGATTTTGGAGGAGGTTCTGGTCTTCTATGTCTAGGTTTTTCTCAAATGAGACTAGTTTGATGAATGGTTTCTTAATTTTTCTAATGCTAGTTCTGCTGAGACTATAATACAATCAGTAGCCGTATGCTCAGTTATCAGAATATATCATTTCATGGTTTATATTGGTATTTGTTCCTTCTTGTGCTGAATTGTGCCTTTGGGGCTTCTGAATTTTTGTGCTTATAATGTGGTTCAGCTTGTCAGTGATAGGGAAGTTATCCTGAAATTTGGAAATTTGGAAGTAAGTTGCGCTATAATGGATTGAATTTGGATTTTTTTTTTCTTGTGACTTTTTGTGCAGTGTTGAGTTTGAATAATGGATTGGTGCATATAGATGTTAGAGTAGCTGAACGATTTATTGTAAGTTCTTTATATACTTAGAATTGCAACTTGTGCCACCTCATACGTCTCGCTAAGAATACAATAATCTCCATGTATGTTCATATAAGTTCCTCGCAAATGGTGTAGTGATTCTGCTAGGATTGTTAAGCACCGCTCCTTACAGAAAATCACGAGTTTGAGCCCTCACATGCACCCCCTATGCTTTTAGTGGAAAAATGTTGCATTGTCATTCTAAACATGTATGTTGAGATATTTGTCAGCACCAAAATAGCACTATGCAGAATAACTAATTTATTAGAAAATACAATATCTTTAAAAGATGCTATCCTCAGCGTCTCAATCTTGAGGAAAATGCTACATTTGTCTCCGATGGTGCCTGGCTCGATGCTTCTTGTTTATGTTCCGCATGATTCTGATCTTCTTACAGAATCTTTTTTAAAAAAAAAAAAAAAAACACACAAAAAAACAGAAAAAATTCAATTGATCAAATAGTACCGCTGGATTCGGGCCTAACCCAGGCCCAATGTGGAAGGTCCAGGTACAGGTTGGCATTCTGCCTAATTATCCCCGAAACGTACGGTCACAGCGAGGCCTGTGGGCCCACCGTCCAATCAAACGCTCACCAACCGCCATGACATCCGCTAAATTTTAATCTTGGCACCGTCGAAACTCAAAATCCCCACTCAGCTGCAGCTGCTCTCTCTCTCTCTCTCACGCTGCTGCTTTTGCTGCTGCTTTCTTGCCTCTTCCCCTCGAGATGCCCTTCAAATTCGTTAATTCCATCTGTATCCTCCTCCTCTTTCTCCCCCTCTTCCTCGTCGCCGTCGTCTCCCATGGCGGAAAACCCCGAAGCAATCGGAACTCAACCGTTCAGATCGCCGACATCGACGAGTCGCTCATTTACCTGTGGCCGCTGCCCGCAGAATTCAGGCACGGAGCTCAAACCCTAACTGTCGACCCCAATATCACTCTCCAGGCCCAAGGAGCTGGTGGGAACTCTCTGATTCTGCTCGAGGCGTTCCAAAGGTACAAGGATTTGATCTTTGGGCGCCGAGGCAAGAACTCGCTAAAGTACGACATTGGGAAGTTGACGGTGATTGTCGCTTCGGATGACGAGACGGTGGGATTTTTGAAGTTGTTGAGGTTTTTGCTGCTTTTGTTTGTTTTGGATTTGGGAGTTTGATTAGGGTTTTGGTTTTGCTGTGAACAGCTTCAGTTTGGCGTGGATGAGAAGTACAATATTTATATTGATGCTGGAATTGGGGTTGGGAGGTCTATTATCAATGGAGCGACTATTGAGGTATGCAATATTCTGTTGAGTAGATTTTGTCGTTTGGTAATTATTGGTGAGGTCCCTATATATAGTCCTTTCTCTGCCGTTTAAAATTGCACTTACTGTTGAACTGTCGTTTGATGATAATTGATTTTTTTCCTACTTTGATTGTGTCCTGTTGTTTACTTCTTGTGTTTGATCTAGGATAGTTGCCACACATTTTCTTGGTAATTATTTTTAATTGGTAGTAATTTCTTGTAACTGATTAGTGATGACTTGTCTACGATAAATAAATTAAAGGAAATTGGGGGAGTGCCAAAAGTAATTGCTGAATGAGCTAGCATTTTCATGTTGATTAGCATTTGAGATTGATAATAATGTTCAACGCTGAGGATGAAAGGGCACATAGAGTAAGATCTGTGTAATCAAGCTTAAAATGGTGGGGACTGAAATTGTTTTCAGCAGGCTCTTGGCAGTGGTGCATCACTAAAGTTGACATTAAGTAGGGATTATTTCTGTGATGGCTGAACGAACTTGGACCCTGTCATTAAGTTTCTGCAAGGGGTGATGCCCGCTGGTTGAGGAATTTATTCTCTCCGAAATAATATACTATAAAAGATCCCTACTTAACTGTGGGGGAACATGGAGAATGTCCTAATTCTATTTGGTATACATATGGTTTTAATACTTTGGGTTTGTAAAATGTATGATGTAAAGCATTTGGTTTCTCAAAAAATTATAAATATGTTGGGCTGAGAAGTAAATCAATTTCAAATATTAGGTACTGAAGTATTTTTCTCTTAAAGTTATCTACTCAATTTCCTGGTATAACTGTTCTGATTAACTTATTTCTTTGCAGGCAAATACTATATATGGGGCACTCCGTGGGCTAGAGGTATGTATGTATCAATAGTCATACTGTAAATAGACTTCCAACTATATGACTTTAGTGTTAAATACCTTTTTACAAACTTTATGTCTAGTACTATAGATGGGATTCCCATCCTACATTTTTCATGTGGTAGTAGTGTAGTGAATTCAAGGACTCAGAGTGATGTGAAACAGAAAGAGCGGGGGTCTAAGGATTTTGTGAAAAGATGAGAGGTGACAGAAAACAATGTGTTACCGAAGAGATAAATGAAAAGGTCTTCCACCTTCTCGAACCTTATGCTGCTTCACATCACACATTTATCGATTTTTTATCTTGCGTCGCTTCACATCACACATTTATCGATCTTGACCTCGCGCCGCCTCACGCCGCACACTTGGTCTTAGATTCACAGTTAGGGCTTCACATCTTGTCATGGGCGGCACACCCCTCAAGGAAAAATAACTCGAACAATTTTTTTTTCAAAATTCTAGTCTCTTTTAAAAAACAATAAAGCATTTAAATAAGCTTACAAGACACTGACTTCTTTTTGCACATCCGATGTGGAACTAAAAGGCTACAAGGCTAAATAAAATAAAAGAAAAAAGACATACTAGACTCAAAAAGAGAAATACTGATTCGATCATATTCTCAAATGGCATTGATGTCTCCACCATTCTCGCCGGGTAGGAAGAACTCAACCCTGTCGAGTATGCATGAAGTGGTGGCGGCTCAACACTGAATCTGGATCCGAAGCTGTTATTGAGAAGCTGGTTCTCAGGTACCCGTCTTGTACAATTGACTTGTTGATGCTTGTGATTCACAGCTGTTGATGCGGATAACTTGTACTTGTTGATGTCTAATGTTGTTGTTCTGGCGTCAATGTACTGTCTTGATGGTGTTGTTGTCTTTGTGTTGCAGTGCAGTTGAAAATCAGTCGACTTATAACAGACCAACAACACACCTAATTTCAAAATCATAGAAAATGGTGGCATTCAAAGGCAGCACCGCACAGATGAAGTGGAAGACGATTGCAGGGGTTGGTTGATCTGTTGCAGTAAAGATGGTGATTTTCATTCGACAGTCACGAGTGAGAGGGTGAGAGGACACAAGAATAAGCAGTTGGAGGAGAAGAGGTAGCTCAATGGCTGGTCGTGGATGACGATGTTGTCTCGCAGTGGCGGCAAACTGAGACGAATGGGAGATCGTTGGAATTGTACGTCAGGATGACGACAACGAGGGCGAGAATGTACTGGTGGCTGACCTAAAGACGAGGATGAGGGGAGGAAGGGACATGGTCAAACGACTGCGAGGTTGAAGGAGATGGTGTGGTGGGTGCCGTGGAAGGGTGAGGGAGATGAAGGAACAAGCTAGACGAGGGGTCGACGCGGAGGTGAAGAGAGAGGGAAGTCGAGCAAATCGTGGGTGTGCAAGTGATTGCACGAGGACAAGAGAGGATGTTAGGGAATTTTGTGCTGTTGAGTGATGGGTCTCGGTTTGCTGCAAGGTAAAGGAAAAGAAAGAGCGAAAGAAGAAAAGGAGAAGGTGAAGGTATGGGGTCCCGTGGGGTCCACAAGGGGAACAAATAAAGAAGAGAGTTGCTATTAATGTGGAGAGGGGAGAAGAAAAAGAGAGAGAGAGGAGGGAAAAGAAACAAGGGGTTTCTTTTTTTAAAAAATATTTTGGTTGTGCTTTTGTAACAAAGATTTAGGTTTGTGGTGGAAGATTTGATTTGGGTTGAGATTTTGAATTGTGGTTGGAATTTAAAATCCGTGGTGAGGATTTGAGATAAGATAAGAGATAATGAGGAGATTGAAAAAAATTTGTAATTTTTTTTTGAAATTTGTGAAAAGAATGAATGAGGTTATTTAACAAAAGAGATGAAAAGAAAGAAACAATGAATAATTTAAATAAATTGTACCGACTTCACATCGAGAATATTTTTACAAGAAATTTGTATTACAATTTTAATTTCATCACTTATTATTTTTTTCTTAATTATGCTCTGATACCAAGTTGATGTGAAACGAAAGAGGGAGGTTTTAAGAATTTTTAGAAATGATGAGAGATGAAAGAAAACAATGGGTTACTTAAGAGATAAATAAAAAGGACTTCCACTTTCCCGACCTCATGCCGCTTCACGCCGTTCATCGATTTTTACCCCGCACCGCTTCGCGCCGCATGCTTAATCTTAGCTTCACTGTCATGGGCGGCACACCCCTCAAGAGAAAATAATCCAAACAATTTATCACAAAATTTTATTCTCATTTATTGAAAGTAATTCAACTTTTAAATAAGCTTACAAGACTCTGACTTCTCTCCAAATATCCGATGTGGGACTAAAAGACAATAAAGTTAATTAAAATAAAAGAAAAAGACATAGTAGAGTCAAAAAGAAAAATACAGACTCGAATAAAACTCTCAAATAGCATTGATGTCCCCATCACATAGTTTGTTACATAAGTTCATGTTTAATGGCCTTTTATGTTCTCTTACGTGTAGTATCCTATCCTTCAATCGTCTTATGCTTGTTGTGCATCCTAACTAAGTGTGCATACAGGTTGCCCTATCCTATTCTCTCACTAAATATTTCACTGATACGTTTACATAAATCAATGAAAACACATATCCTTGTACATGCCATAAAAGTTTAAGTTCTACTCAAAGTATGACTCCAGATACTTCTAGAACTATAAAGACTCACTCCAAATGCTATTTGGGTTTGGATTAGCTGCATTTCGTCCTTGAATGTGTTTGGGATATGCCTGATGCATTAGCTTTTGCAAGTAGGTCTAGCTTTGGTTAAGTGATGACTTTGCTCGTGTGAACTATGTACATCCTCAATGCTTAAGGCTGTTCTTTTCCAATGGCCGCCGCCATCCGTTCTTCTGCTACGCATGTAGTAAACATTCAGATGGTGCAAATCACTTCCAGCTTCTCAAGGCATTTATACACTTCTTCTTTTATGTGGCCTTCACCGGTTCATTTACTCGTATATCCGAATCATTCTATCACTCCACAACATTTCTCCCATTCTTCTACAACAATAAGTTTTTTATGACCTTTCAGCGCTTTGTAGTTGTTTGATTTGTGAAACCTGTTCCACATGGCTGTTACTTGTGTTGCTTGATGTTGGACACATGCTACATCCAACACAATAATGTGCCACTGCCATGCCATTTTGCAATCATATCATGAACTATTTCTTGTATGACCTCACCATGTAGGGCAGATGACGGCTAAAGGTTTAAAAGAAAGGCCAAGTGTGCATAATAGGACTTCATAAAATATTCATTGGTAACATGGATAGGAGAATTGGAGGTTCATTCTTGGACCTTTTAGGAACAACTACTTTATAACCGTTTATGCAACCTGTCTACTAAAATATGAGCAAAGTTAGATATGAACGGTTTGATAACCCACTTTTAAATATTTTACCTTACCCCTTCCTACTAAATGCGGGTCAAACTTATATGTGATCCACCAACCCTGTTCCCATCGAAAGATAGAATCATGTATGCAGCATAACACTAATTTGACAACTTCTTATGAAAAGATTTATCCAAATTTTATGACCGGTGACCTGTTGAATTTTTTCAAAAACTAGGGTAAATGACAGGAAGGAAACCTACCCTTAGTGAAAATGCTAGTTTAGCTTATGCAATCTTATAGCATTGAATATAGCAGGTTGGGTATAATTTGGAATGATAGCAGCTTCTGAAGTTTGAGTGGAGTCTTGAATTAAGATAGCAGGCTGGTGAATGAGACACATAACAAGCAAGGATCAAAACTATAGGCTAATCAGTAGGTAAAAGGACATGAGCTAGATAGAGAAGAAAAAGCATTTGGTGTACAATATTCACAAGATGTTGGACACCAATTGTAGAGTCTAGGCTAGGTAATGGGTTTGACTAAGTGTATTAGCAATGACATGTTAGAGAGACATGCGAAAAATCAAGATGTTGGATAATCTGATATGCTGAGAAGAGGCGCTTGGTTAAAAGGATGTCTGGTTAGTGAGTAATATAAAAAGCAATAATAGCAAGTCGATTGGTTTTGTTTACATCCAGTAAGCACATGTTGCGCAGAAATGTTTGAGCTAGATGATGGGTTTACTGGAGTTTATGGATTATCAATAATGGTGAAAATAATATCTAAACAAGGATGGAGCTCAAAGGAGTAGGTGACTGAGCAAGGCTTAAAGCTAGAGGCAAATGAGGAGGTACAAGGACATGAGCCAGAGAGAGAAGGGAAGCATGCGGAGGAGGATTGGTAGGCTGTTCAATTTATTATTCACACCAGAAGTTGTGCAACATAATAAATTTTGGAGTAGAGAATGGGTTTTACCGGGTGTATGATATTATCAATAATGCGAAGATAAATGAGAATCAAGAGATAGGAAAATCTGTTCTGCATAAAAGATTGGGTTGAAAATAGAAAGTAATACAAAATGAAATAGCAAGTAAGGTTTTCATTTAATGCACTAGGTGCTGTTTTTTTTCATTTTAACTAGATATCAGAAAGTTTCCTTAAACATGCTTCCGACGAGAGTATAAGAGATTTGGTGTTGAATCATACAGTTGACAGAACATGTCATAATTCTTCTCTCTTTTTTGACATTTTATTAGCCTCTGTACTTTGCCTCTCTTAAATCAAATCTGAATCCTGTTTGGTGAATACATTTGTCAATTTATTATTTATTCCCCTTCTCCATATTCGGCCAATATGATAGTAGAAAGTGCAAACAGATTGCCTAGGGAGGGATATAAGATTCCCTCTTACATTCATGAGTAATAAGGTTCCATTTGCTGATTCCATGGTATACATATATAATGCCTGCAAAAATTGCAATTATGTCATACACGAGGCACATGCACATTTGAAAAGATTTTCCACATAAATATCAGCTAAACTCATTAGCATGCTCCAATAAGTAACATGAGATCATGCTTTTGGTTTTTGTCATTATATCTTGCTGGTCATGATGCAAAGCTAATCCTGTATTTGCCATGCCTTCTTATTTTAGACATTGTTTTTTTTTCTTTTCATGGAACATTGAACGTTATTCTCAGAGAAATTTTTGGGTTTTCTGATTGAACTTATCTTTTTTCAGACATTTAGCCAGTTGTGTGGTTTTAACTATGATACAAAAACTGTAGAAGTGCACAAGGCTCCATGGTACATTCATGATGAACCAAGATTTGCCTTTCGTGGGCTTCTTCTTGGTAGGATTATACTCATCAATCTAGTTCAAACTGACAATGATTATTTTGATGTTTCAAAAGGGTGTTTAATAGTCACAGTGTATTCATATCCATTTTCAGATACCTCACGACATTTTCTGCCAGTAAATGTAATCAAACAAGTGATTGAGTCTATGTCTTATGCTAAACTGGTAAGAGATGTTCTTTTGCAAATTCAAATTTGTTCTCCTTTTTTAACGTTTGTTCTCATCCTTTATTATCTTTAATATTTGTTTTGCATGTACATTTTGATATTGAGCATCACATTCAGTAGAATGTACTTCATTGGCACATCATAGATGAACAGTCATTTCCTTTAGAGGTACCTTCTTATCCAGATTTGTGGAAAGGAGCATACACGAAGTGGGAGAGATACACAGTTGAGGATGCATATGAAGTTGTTAAGTAAGTTATTGTCATCTGTATGATATTACTGTTCACACGGAAATCCATGCATTCTTGGGTTATTACTAACTCAGCCACCTTCCATTATTTTATTGGAGAAACATGTATGATATTATTCTTCGTGCAGAGACACATGCATTCTTTGGTTATTACTTATTGCGAACTCCATCACCTTTCAGTATTCATGTTGGACAACATGTTCCAGAAAAAAAATATATGCTTGTTTTAAACAATACCTGTCTAATATTTCATTTAAAATTTCAGTACCTATTTTAGGTTTTGAGTGTTATTTCTTACAAATATCACTTAGGTTTTCCCAAAAAACTTGAAAGATTACACACAATTGATTTCGTGCTCAAGCATTCAGAAGATGATGATCTGCTTCTTTCTTAGAATAACAAACTATTTGGGCTCAGTGCAAATATGCCGTTAGTCTTAACTGCTATCTTTCTCCTTAGTGGTGACAAGTCTAGTGAATTCTGGAACATGAGTTTTCTGAAATTCAAATGCAAATACTTGTTTTATGTTTGGAATTAAACATGTTCTTTAAGCTAGGAGTCATGAGTTTACCATCATAGTTCTTTAGACTTTTGTAATCTCTTATAGTTATTGCTAATTTAATTCATTGTCAGTGGTAGCGTAAAAAAGAAAATGGCTACTTTTTCAAGAGAAATTTTCATGTGGAAAAGAAGCCCTGTGCCTCTAGATCATTATGGTTGACTCTACCTGTCCTATTTCGTATTGGTTCTTATGCAAGTTTAATGTAATACTGCGATTTAGTGTTAGTATGTTGTGATGTTTTTTTCCTTCTTATTTTCTCCTTCTGGTTCTTCTACTGACCAACCTTTATACGGAACCCCCCTCACCTGGAATGTTTGGTCTTTTTGTCTACCGTGTCTGATCATCTGAAACAGCTGTGTTGCTTTTGTGAGTATATTCTAACATCCATTATTACTCTCTCCTACATTTAAATTTGCCTCAACAGTATTACATCTATGGTCATCAGTGCTAACGAGTCTCCATGCCAAAATGTATTCCAACCAAAAGGTCCAATGCTATCTCGTAGAACTTCCTTGAAATGTGTATGTTATTCAGTGAGCAGACAACATTCGAAGAGGCATCTTTTCCTCTTCTTAAACCTGTTGGTGACCTTTTCATTCATCTCTTCTTGCTATTTTGAAACTTCTCCAGTTTAGAGAGAGCAATTTTCTGGGCATCCTCTTATTAACTCTCATTTCATATTAAGAACCTTCTACAAGCAGTTCATAGAAAGATGATTTTGAGAAAATACTGTTGGGGAAGATATTCAAATGGTCAAACTTGTATTTAAAATAAACGGTTTTAGAGAAGAGTGGAGTACACACCAACCTGTCTCATTAAAGAGGGTTACATGAAGTTTACTGAATTGCGAAGTTCATAACCTTTGAGTTTTAACTTTTAAGCATATATCTCTCTTACTATACCTTTGCATTCAAAAGTCTCTCTTTCATTTTGATGAATTATTTTCTTTATATGCTAATTCTCTGATTGTTGTTTCTCTCCATTTGATTCATGTCTATTAATACGTGGTGAAAAGCTTCGCAAAGAGTAGAGGTATGTTGACTTTTACTGTTACAAAGTATATACTGAAGTATGTTTGAGATATTTTGGTCATCTCCGACTTCATTTTCTGTAAGAATTTTGAATATTAATTTTAAACGTACAGGTTCTTTGTGGCTATAATCACATGTCCAGTAAACTTCTGATGATATTAGACAGTCTAGCATACCTTGTTGGTTTGGGTTATTATAATGAGATATCCATAATTGTTGTCATGTGACCCTTTCAGGTATCCATGTGATGGCAGAGGTTGATGTCCCTGGTCATGGAGAATCCTGGTAAGTCATTTTCTTATATGCTAATTCTTCTACCTTGTCAGTAATAACTCTTTTTTTTATGCTTTTGGTGATAGAAGGCTAAACCTAAGTCTGAATATAGTTTTTGGAAATTAAATGTTGTTTATGCAGAACGCATGTCCATCATAAGAGATTAGGAAAGACTAAGACATGGTTGACGGGTGGGTTAAAAGTGTTTTAATCAAATGAGTGAGGAAGCCAATCAAGGCCAAGACAATATTGAATTTTTGATGTGATGCTGTCATGCCAATTGGAAAATAAAGGATGATCTAATAGGCACATGGACTTTGTGTGGAAGAAACAAAATGTAGAGACTACAAACAGAGGTTGATGAGGACATCACACAGTTCTTTATCTTGTCATGCCTTAGCTTATTCAGGGATTTAGTATTTTGTTTCAGCCTTATTTGAGTGTAGCTGTTCTAGCTTTATTGTGTTCCTTTGTGGGCGTTTAGTACCACATCGGTTATTTCCCAGTACTCCTCTCTTGTAAAGCCTATATAAAGCCCCCTAGACTATTGTATGAAATTAATGAATGTTCAAAACTTTTCCACAAACTATCTGAGCAATTCTTGAGTCTCTTTTGCTCTCGAGTTTAGGGTGAGAAGCTCGTGTAAGGGGTGGAAACCCAAAATCTTATCCTATCTTCAATTTAAATTTTGGTTACGATTTGAAGGTGATTGCGATCCAGGTGGTTTTACATCATTTTGGTATCAAAGCACCGGTTTTCAATCCCCTTCAAATATTGTCATTTTCAAATTTTTTCAGTTTTCAAACCCTAGATCTATATACCAGATCCAGTCAAAAAAAAACACTGTTTCAAAAAAAAATACAGTGAAAAAAAAATCTCGTCGAAAATCCCTGAGAATTCGAAATCTAGCACTGTTCATCTCCCCATCTGCAACGCCACCATCACCGTGGTTGTCGCCATCTCCATCCACCGCCATCGTCCTCGTCTTCGTCCTTTTCCTCTGCCACGATCGACAGAGCTGACGTCGCCCCAGATCTCATCGCCGGCGCTCCCTGACCTACATCGTCGCCGCGCCTTCAACCATCCACAGCCCTTTTTCACCGCCGCCGCTGCACTGTTCAACACCACCACCGCAGTTTCTGAGGCTTACTCGGCGGATCGATCGGCCGAGATCGAATCCACCACCTCCTGAAGTGCGATCACCCTCCGGATCACCCGCTTCTGATAATCCCTAACCCCGCGGACCTGAATCCAGCCGGAGCAGCAGCCGCATCAGCATCTCGTTGATCCTCAACCGCTCCTCGTCTCACACGATCAGATCCATCTCGTGTTCGCTGAGGATCCTCGACGCCGCGCCTAATAGCATCGGCGATCCCAGATCCCCTTCATCGGTGCTCCTCTGGGCTCGTCAGAGTTTCCAAAAGCAGGATCGATCTCAACCAGGGCATCATCTTCACCGCCAACGAGATCAGGTCGTCACCTTCATCATCAGATCTTGCAGATCTGACGCCTTCGCCGCCGCCTCTGATCTACACCAACGCCCCACATTCCATCGACGACGACGCCGTCCACTTCCAACAAGGCCACCGCCGACTCCTTCCTTGTCGACAAGATCCACGTCTTCATCGACGCCCAGATCGACGACAGATCTCGACGACTTCATCCAACTGAAACGCTCCCGTGAGCACTCGCCCGCCCTGTTCGACGCCGCCATCCAATCCAAACAGCGCCTCGAGCTCTTTCTCAAAGGCGACTTCGATGACCAGATCCCCTTCCCACTCTCTTCGCACTCCCGAGCAACAGAACCTTCGCCGACGCCGACACCCGTACGTCATCGCCACCTGCCCTCGCCGTGATCCCCGCCACCTGCCCTCGCCGGCAAGCATCACCACCACGGTCCTCGACATCGCCCACTTCCTCATCACCTCTCCACCGTTGATCTTCTTCGTCGTTCGGGCCTTGAAACCACCGCCGAGAATCTGACGCCTTCGCCGCCTCCTCCGGTCTGCACTGACATCTCCGCCTCACAGATCCAACCAATTCGCCGACCTCCTCCGACGTTGTCCAGGCCACGTCGGAACGCCGCCGACAGCGGATCTCCACAGCTGCTTCTAGGGCGCGCTCGGATTTGGATTTCCACCGTCGCTTCCTTAAGCCCTAAACGAGATCGGGGAAAGGGCGTGCTCGGTTGCAGGTGAGCTGGGTCGAAACCCAACCCACAGGCCCGTTTGGGGTCTTAAGTGACTAAGCCGGGTCGGATTCAGATCGCCCGACCCGACATCACCCGACCCGGATCCATTGGAGCAGTGAGCCCGCTGACATCAGCGTTCGAGTCACTCAGTGAGTCGACTCATCTGACTCGATTCAGTGGCTGTTCTGACTCAGTTCAGAGGTAGTTCAGTGATTCCGAAGGTCGTTCAGGGCTCATTTCAAGCCCAAATCGAGCCGTTTTCGAGGCAGTGGATTCGTGACAACCAGTACTACGTTCCTACCACAGTCACAATCTGATTCAAGCTCCGATCGTCTTCCAGATTCTGCTCAGTAGATCAGCGCACCATAGTTCACAGCTTGTTTGTGCCCTGATTCAGATCCGATTTGCGACATTCTCGAGGCATCCAGCTTCCACTTCTTATCATCGTTGTCCAAGAATCTTGTGGGCGATCTCAACTCTTGAGTGTGAGTATTTCTCTGGGGAATCTTCGAGAATTTTGCGATTGAGCGTGAACGACTCCACCTCAGGTGATATCACAACTTGACCTAATTCATTAACTGTTGATTACTTGCAACTACTATACGAATTGCTATAATTTGTTGGTAGAAATGCTATTTGCTTCGATCTAGTGGTTGCATCTTTTCATCATTTTAGGAATGCATTTTTATTTACATTTAAAGCTTAAACTTTAGGGAAATTTTTTTGTTTAGTGCATACATTTAGTTTAATTGACTTTAGGGCTCTCCACTGCATCTGCTTGCTTGCTTGAGTCATCATGACTAATCAGCATTATAGGGACTCCCACTTAGACCAGCTACACAATCTCCATCAGGGTCATATGTCCGTTCATGAGTACATTACCATATTTAAGGACTTAACCCATCGTAGTGAAGTGAGAGAGCACCCTTCTGAGACTCTGACTAGGTTTATTTGGGTTTACGGCCTAAAATAAAACGTGCTATGATTACTGGCCCCTATGACTTAGACACTGTTGAAGATGCCTTTGGTGTTGCTTTAAAATTGGACTTGACTTTCAAAACGCTAGTCAATGCCAAGATCAGATGTTCTAAATGTAAGGGTTATGGACATTATAATTATCAATGCCCCTCGGAAAGCCAACATGTTAGAACTGTGCCCACTGATGAAATTGACGATTCGAAGGCTGTTAAGGATGACCAAGTTTCTTCTAAAACTGTTAATATAATTGAAGACATAGCAATTGATTCTGTTACACAGATTATTGAGGAAATTAACATGTCTTCTGATAGTGCCAATGATGACGTGGACGAGACAGTTGAACCTAATATACCCACTGTGACTAATAAGCCATTCGAGTCTCCTTGTGTTGAACCTAGTTTTTATGGTTATTCCTATCAATTCATCTTTTAGGGAGTCACCTGAATTTCTTGCCAAGGTCCAGCAAATGGTTTTTAATACCTCTTCTTCGGGTTGTTTAGAGTTTGTGCCCGAGTCCCGGGTACCTCCATTGTTAGATGTGTGTCCTTCTAGGCACATGATATCCCTCGTTTTCCCATCGTTAGGAGCTATGCTTAGAATACCTACTGCTTTGCATCTGCCTGTTGCACATATTGATGATATCACTAGGCTGATAGCAACTTGCAATAACAACTACAAATTTGCTGCAAACCCATATAGTATTTTGCAGGAATTTACAGTTGATAATAGGGTGATGGTTACGAGTCACTCTGAGGCCACGAGAAGGTTGCACGCTTGGCGTAAAGATTTCGAAATGACTCTTAAGAGGATTGCGTACATTGCTTATGAGTTGGATAGCCCGTGGGATCCTGGTATCAGCTCCGTCTTCAGCCAGGATGATGCGCCCCGCTCTACTCTCGGTGCCTTGATCGTGCTACTATCTTCCACAACCGATCTGTCAGGGAGACCAGCTCCTCCTCCGCCACCATGGTCTCGACATGATGTACTCATGCTGCTGCCACGACCACCACCTTGGCCCGATTGAGATGCTTCGGTGAGGATAGTCCTCACTCGATGGGGTCGAGTTTCTCCCACCCCGAGGGAATTGATGAGGACATCACGCAGTTCTTTATCTTGTCATGCCTTAGCTTATTCAGGGGATTTAGTATTTTGTTTCAGCCTTATTGAGTAGCTGTTCTAGCTTTATTTGTGTTCCTTTGTGGGCGTTTAGTACCACATCGGTTATTTCTCAGTACTCCTCTCTTGTAAAGCCTATATAAGGCCCCCTAGACTATTGTATTGAACAATGAATTGAATGAATGATCAAAACTTTTTCACAAACTATCTGAGCAATTCTTGAGTCTCTTTTGCTCTCGAGTTTAGGGTGAGAAGCCCGTGTAAGGGGTGAAAACCCAAAATCTTATCCTATCTTCAATTTAAATTTTGGTTACGATTTGAAGGTGATTGCGATCCAGGTGGTTTTACATCAGAGGTGGTAATGGGGATAACTCTAGTTATTATTTAGCAGTTTTTTTTGTTTTTCTATGTTATTTAGTATGTTTTTTTAGTCCCACATCGGTTATGATAAGGAAGTCTTCTTTGTAGGAGCCTATATAAGGCCAAGTGATATAGTTGTTTAGATAGACTATGATGAATTGAAATTAAACCCTTTTTATTTAGTATGATGATTTGTTATTCAATCTGTTTTGCATGCTGATTTGCTTAGCAATTTTGAATTTCTTTGCATGCTGATATGGGAGAGTGGGTGAGAGATCACTTAGGTGCCGAGACCCGAATTAATCTTTATCTAATTATCAAAACTTATTTTTTTGTATATTAGTTTTGCATCAAATTGGTATAAGAGCCCAAATCCTGATAATTTCAAAACTCTAGATTTTCTCTGCCTTCTTCTCTTCTTTAGATTCAAAAAAAAAAAAACTACCTTCCACACAGATCCCCCTACCAAAAACCCTAGATCTTCATCTCCTTTTTCTCTAGTTTTCAAAAAAAAGAAAAGAAAGAAAAAAGTATCAAAAAGAAAAGAAAAAAACTCGAAAATCATTGTTCATCGTCTTCAACCTCAGTCCCCTCTTCCCTTGCTCACCACGACGACAGTGCCTGTCACCGTCTCCTCACCTTCATCGCTGATCGTTTGTCATCATCACTATCTCCTGCGACCAACAAGATCTGGACGACTCAGTCATTGAACGTCGCCACAAGTTATCTCCAAAGCTAGTAAGCCCTCGTCAGCATCAGATCCAGCACCAAGACCTCGTTGCGACCTCGCCAAAGTTCCACTGCCTTACCGCCACCCTCGCCGCCCACCATGACCTCCGCGAAGCCAAAACGACTCTATCGGAGACGTCTGCCGCCACCCCTGCCTTCATCGACATTGTCGCCGCCTCTCAGGTACATCAACAACCCACCAGAGCACCTCCGCCCTTGTCTTTACCCCAAAGTCATCACCATCGCCTTTCGACTTCACCGCCCTCTCCCTCGTCACCGCCGACTAATAGCCTTTAGATCTGCTTTCGTCGCTACAGGTCCGCCTCGCCAACTGCACCGCCCACAACATCCTCCCCCCCCGCCTAGATCTCAATCCTAGCTGAGATCGGGGAAGATACAGTGGGTTGCAGGTTTAGTTTTCAAACCCAAACTCAATTCGTTATTAGGTTTAAGTTGTCAAACCCGCGAGAGATTTGACCTGTTTTCACAGTGAACCCAACCCGCCAAGCCGCTGCTGACGTCGGCGGCTCAGACGCTGATGTCGGCGTCGTTCTGAGTCGATCTCGAGCTGAGCTGGTCAACGAGCCATCCCTGATGTCAGCCGAGTCGTCGCTGATGTCAGCGAGCTGTGTTGACGTCATTAGCTCGTCTAAGCCGTCACTATTTATGGAGCCTATACAACGATCTTTCATAGTCCATTTCGGGCCCGTTCGGTGTTCGATTTGAGTTTCGTCTGAAAAGTCAGATCCAAAGCTGAGTCTTGGAGTTGCTGGGAAGATTTCACAGCTTTTAAGCAGCAGATCGAACCTCCACGAGCTCTTGTTTGGTGCCGGTACAGTTCATGTAGTAGTCCAACAGTGTTTTAAGACCCGCTCCTAGCCCGATTTGCGCCATATTCGAGTCGTTGAGAATTTTGGGTAACTTTTGAGCTTATGACTATTTGGTCGGAAAAATTGAAGCATGTAAAATTTTTTTAATATGAAAAGAAAGTTACAACATATCAAAACTCTAATTACAAAAGAGAAGAGAATATCTAGATCTCCCTTTTGTTTAAAGCTGGGTTCTTGATGTGGCGATGTAGAGTGATTTTTGTTCTCTGTTGACCGCTGAGCGACAAGCTTCTCTTCGAGATCTGCTTCGGGGTGCTCTCAGAAAAGCAATCAGAAAAGAACTCTGTTTTAACACACTAAGTGTTTAGAGTTCTCTTATTTCTCTCTGAACCTTTGAGGTTGAAAAGAAAGAAGCTTTTAGCTTGGGAATTCTCAGCCCAGCGTCTCAGAAAAAGTCCCCCTTTTCCTTTCATAGTTCTTGAGACTATTTATAGGGGTATTAGGGGTATAATTGTCACCGAATCCCTCCATAATGGGGATTAACTCCCACATTATGTGGGGAGTTAATTGACCTAGTAATGGGGGTCAGTTACAACAGAAACGTGGGTTTCGCGCTGGACGCAGATCTTGCGTTGTTGTGTAGACGCGACGCTCACAGTCTTCTCATGGATGCGTTGAAGTCAAAACGTGAAGCTCACAGGTACACATTGAAACTAAGACACGGAGTTGCTCAGACCTGTGTTTGAAGAGAGACGCGGAGTTGCTCAGACCCGTATTTGAAGTCCACGTTTACCCTTGGACATAAGGTTCACGTTTTAGTTGAAACGCGACCTTCGCGTTGAAGTGAGGTCCGCATCTGAGGACTTGTCTTTAATGATTTTTAGACAACCTACAATGACTTGAACTTTCTTAATGGGCTTTTATTTTTGTGGTCGGTACATATATACTAATTGTGATGACAAAAAAGTGGAAAGGAATATGTACACAACTATCATTTTTTTAGGCTTATTATGATCGCCATGGATATGAAAAGTGGGAAGATTATCTTAAAAATTTCTTCCGTTTTTTTCCTTGACATTGGAGCAGAAGTGTCGTTATGCCCGAATGAAGATTAAGAAACTTATTACTAGTGGAAAGACAACCATAAATTATGTGAACATTGTTTTGTCTTGAAAAGCCTTCTTCGTGTTCGGTATGCTCCACACATTCTTTATTCATCCGAGGCAGACTACAATGAGCCCAATGTTGAGCCAGGGCCAAAGCTAGAATTTGCTGAGTTAGTGCCAGAGCTAGAGCCACAGCCAGATGTTATTGATGCTCTAGTGCTAGAGGCAAAAGTTGTTGAGGAGCCTTGAACAAGAGTCAGAAGTGAAAAAGCCGCTTATTGAGACTTTTGTAGATCTTTCCTCGTAGCCTACCATGAAGCTATTGTTATCTTTACCAACTATGAGGGTTCTTGTATTTCTAACATCACCTGACGTTTATGACCCTTTGAAGATCTTTCTACATGACATAGGTACACATGAGATAAAGATTCTTATGGTGCAGTGTACAACTGGCCCAGCCTTCAGAGGAGATGAGTTGTCTCGGTGTGATGAATATATCTTGCTCGAGCTATCATTGATTGTAGACTGTTGGTCACGAGAACCAGTTCCATCTTCACCATCGTGGCTCCCGCATGATGCATCAGTGCTGATTTTCCGGCCACCACCTTGACCTGATTGATTTGAGATATGATTTAGTTCTACCTGGTCGTGTTTGCTATCTGTTACCACTGCATTCACTGGAGATGATGCTTTTAAACTGGGGAGCATGATGAAGATCGCTCTAGTTCTTATTTAGTAGTCTTTTTTTAGTTGTTTTATTTTATTTAGTGTGTTGTGTCTCATCCACAGAAAAAATGGACCTCTGAACAGCATCGTAGTGGGAAGGTCGTAAGGAAGGAGGAATTCGTCACGATAAGACAAAGAAGAGAAGGTCACAAACGTATCACATTTTCTCTTTTAATAAAAACTTTTTTAATGAGATGGGGCTGCTCAGCCACCTTTCGCGAATCTTCTTCGGGACTCTTCTTGGCCAGATTTCCTCCTTCAATCGGTACGTCTTTCTTCTAATAAGTTGGTGAGTAACCTTATTGTTCCAAGCTCGGCTAGCAGTAGCCCGAAAAGCGAAGCCTTCAGTTCTTGCGTGATTTAACTAACCAATTTCTTTCTTTAAACAAACTTGTTGTGCTTTCTAAAATTGCATACCTATACACGGGTTCAAGTTTTGATCGATATTTGCTGAGTTGATCATCCCTCTCGAAAATGAAGATTTGAAGTTGTCCATAATTTACTGAATACAGCAAAGAAGTTCTTTCTCTGCTCTTCCCATCACGGGACCTAAAACTGGCATTTGTATAGCTTTAGGCATCATTGAGTCCGTAAGTGAATCTTGAGTCCGTTTGCTGAACCAGTATCACGTTTGCTGGAATTCTCGGAGCGGAGATTTTCGTTTCAATGAGAGAACGTGTGGTGCGGGCTGGGCTTCCACTATGCCGAATGGGAAGACGCCGGCCATACCGGTAGCACAAGTCAAGCGAAGAGAGAAAGATATGTTCATTTCGGCGCACAGGAGGATAAAAACTTCATCTTGGCCAGATACGAATGAACGAGAAATCGACCTCGATCAATTCAATTCATACTGCCAACTCTTTGCCACAATGGCTATTCGGATATCTATCTAGGGCTATAACCTCCTCCTCGGCTAGCAGCATGACCCAAAGCTATCGCTTGATGCGTTTTCAGTGGATAAGATGGCTGCGCTCCAGCTCACTCGACGAATGGGACGGCAGTGGTCCGCCGGCAAGCTCGTTCTGATCTTGGAGATTCAGCATGGTGCTCACTGAACCTCCATAATATCTAACAAGTCGAGTCTTATGTCGGTCATATAGAACACCAACACATAGAAAAAGGGCTCCGATTTAGCTATAATGCTACTCACCCCTTCTACCAATCAATGATCCGTTTGAAGGGTAGCGCCTAGCCCTTTCATTCCTTTCCTGCTTACCACCGCTTTCATTCCTGCTTTCTGTAGATGCGTGGGGACCACAAAAAAAGCAAAACCATGTTGCCACCAGGAAATCGAGTACTCTCCCCCTTCTCGCTAGGGTGGTTAGATCTATCATGTGGCAGGTCAGTTGAATGCTCCAAGACTTCACTAAAGAAGGGAGGAGCCTTCCAGCCTGACACTCCGTCAGCTTGAATTGAGCTATATTGATTCACTGGCTCATCTTCCCTACTGACGAGATCAAACAAACAAGTAAAAGGATATCTATCTTCTCCAGGGATGGAAGAGAGGGATCTCATAGTTCGTGTACTTACTCCTTCAGCCGAGATCCATTGTCTTAATACAGCCCCTTCCATGCCAAAGTCAAAGGCCGAAATGTGAAACAGTCGCTTTCTCTTGTACAATACCTGGTATGGCGAGAGAAAATCAAGTGCAGTTTCCATGCTACAAGAAAGCACGCAACTGCTGACTGTTTGGCTTTTAGTCCCACATTAGTTATGATGGGAAAATCTTTTTTGTAGGAGCCTATATAAAGCCAAGTGATGTAGTGTTTAGGTAAACTATGATGAATTGAAATTAAACTCTTTTTCTTTAGCATGATGATTTGCTATTCAACCTGTTTTGCATGATGATTTACTTAGCAATTTTGAATCTTTGCATGCTAATGTGCAATGAGTGGGTGAGAGATCACTTGGATGCCGAGGCCCAAATTAATGTTTATTTAATTATCAATTTTTTTTCCTTTATTTTCCCTTTCTTCCATAGTAGTTCTACATCACGTGGAAGTTAAAGAGTCAATTCAATAAGCTTTTCTTATGAAGAGATACAATTCTTGACAATAATTAGGGATGGAATAATTCTATATTGCATTTAGTATTCAGGTAGAGCTTGCAGTACATGGTTAAGCTGTTCATAAGTCTGCCCAAACTTGGTGAATAAGGCTAGTCGGGTACGGTATGACTTATCCCTCACAAATTATCAGTGTCGTAGCGGTCCGGGGGACCCTTGGTTGTAGGCATCACCAGGAGCAGCCAGATCTGCCTAGTGTTTTTTTCAAACATGTCATGTAGCTTTTGCCATGTGGAAACATCTGAAGGTACATATCATATAATAATTTACCTCTACATATTCTACTTATGTATAATATTTTAGTGCTTATTCAAGCATCATCTTAAGGGGGGGCTTTGTTGCGGATATGGTTTTTAAGCTGTGTTTTCTGGACATGGATTTTTCAATAACCATTTTTAATCATGAGTATGCAGTTACAGACAACAGGGCATAAAACAGTCCAATGGACCAATATGATAAGCAAAACTCTAGAAGATTTTTTTTTTTTTTTTTGCTAAATGTTCTAAACAAACCTTTTCCTGTTTGTCCCAAAGCCATTCAGATATGCTGATCAATTTTATGAGGGCTTGTAAGAATGGTTGCATGAGAAAAATTGAGTATATGTTCATTCTGTATCGCTATTGGTTCTTACATCAAGGGTAACCATTGTGTCCTTAACACTTTTCATTAACTTTTGATTATGAATTTTGCAGTTTTCTTATCTGCTGATGTTATTGTTTTAGCGCATGAGAAACTGAAGGGATATTTCAAGTAGTTTACGAATTGAAAGAATTTGGAAGAGAATGGAAATGGTGGAATATATGAACTTATGAACGGCGACTCTAAGTAGTAAAGAAAATAAGGGGAACAAGTTTGTCTTGATGGCTAAGGATACACTAGAGTGAACATTACTTGTACTTGGGATCATTCTGAGCAAGTTGAGTTCTAAGACAGTTGCCATTCATATAATAAATAAAATGGTTGAAGTAGAAAGTGCTTTCTTGCACTATTTACATAGAATACCTCATGTACTTCAGGTATTAGTATTACTCAAATGAAAATTTAATGCTGGTTGGCAATGTGACAAGCCATATTCTCTGAGTCAGAATGGTGGGTAAGCAAGAACCATTTTCGAAAAAGAGTGTTGCTGAATTGAATATATTGTAATGGCCGGAGAAAAATAAGATTTTTTTGTTTTTTTGTTGTGGGGGTATAAGAATGAATTCCTGAGGAACTAGATGTAGGCATCAGTCGTGGATATCACAAAAATCATTCAAAATGGTGTTGACATGTGCACCGGAGACTGATGATGTCATTGTGTTATGACATGGGGTGCTATGATCATTTTTAAAGGCCACGGTTAAAAAGGTGAGATATCTTAAAATAATTCCTTTTCTCAAGCAATTAGCGCTTCAGCATTGCTTAAATAAAATTGTAATTTAATTATATATATTGAATATGTTCTTAATGGTTTTCTCATGTGGACTGCCTAAGGAATGTAGGCATCCAATTGTCATGCATTCGTATAAGTTCTGTTTTCTGCAAGTTACATTAGGAGTTGGAATCTTAAAGCTGTAGTGGCTTTTCCAGGAGCTAACTTGACTTTTTTTACAGGGGCGTTGGTTATCCTGATCTTTGGCCTTCTCCTAATTGTACAGAGCCCCTTGATGTGACAAAAGATTTCACATTTGAACTGATATCTGGAATTTTGACTGGTAAATTATCATTGATTATTTTTCCTTTAGAAATTTACTTGACTAAAGTTATGTTTTTCTTAATACTTTGTGACTGTATAAATTTTTATTGATTGATTTGATTGTTGCTTTTTGGTTTTTACTGGGATAAATATATTGCTTATTTTGGCTAATGGCAATGTGATATTTGAATATATGTTGACTTGAAATTTTGTTCAAATTGTGATCTGAAACAAGTATTTGGACAAGTCCTTTTGTTTCGGGAGGTGGTCGGGGCTTGTAATTTTTCTAGTTTCTGTGCTTTTCTATACATTTTAAATTTGTGTGAACGTGGTAAGGTTCACATAGGCATACATATCTTGCTTTATCTTGAAAATTGTGGATAATTATATTACTAGAGTGTCGTAAGATCTCTTCAGAGAATTCCCATTGTAAACTTTTCTTTCCCCGCCTTCTTCTAATCTTTCCTACTGGCAGAATTTTAAAGAGTTGTTACTTGGTTTCATGAATCCAAATTGCATAACCCACAAGATAGAGTCCTACCTGGCCAATTGGGTTCCATGAGAAGTGCCTCTCTTGCCTATAATTTCCTTAGCCAAAGTCAGTGCCAAAACATATTCAGTTCTTCTTACACAAGATATGATCACACGATTGGAACACCCTATGTTGAGGTCTCTTAGCATTTCTCCTTGTCATTGAGAATAATTTAGGCTCATAATAATTTATTGAGACTTCCAAATTGACTTAATGGAATTGGAACAGCTTCTGTACTTATCCTATTTCTGATTTAGACTTAAGATTTAGTGATTCGAATTCGACTGACTCGTTGGCTTATTTCGTGCTTCAGAGATAAGGCACTTTTCTATAGAAACCATTTCATTATTCATCTCATCTTGATTTTTCCATGGTCCAAACGGATTCCGAGGTTGCTCCTTGCCACAAGCTGTGTAGAGAAAATAGGCTGGCTACCTTCTGCCAGCTGGCCATTAAAGTTCTAAGACATGGCCTTCTTTTGCTCATTGGTATTTTTACATAGGAAGTTGGAACTAATTTGTACGGGGTTGACAATAGTTTGACAGAATTCTTGGTCACCTTTCTTATCCTTGAGTCATGCTTCGTAGCGGACATCATTTAATGGAAAAGGCCTTAGATGATGATGATGATCACGATGATGACTGCTGAAGTTTTTTTCTATAATTTTGCGTATTTCTTTCTATGATTTCATCTAGGACTATTGCCTTTTCACATTTTGCAAAACTAATAACTTTTAACTGAAAAACATAATTGAGTTTTTGTTACAAGGTATGTTGATCATGACATCTTGGGGATTGTTCAATTAAGATCCATCATGTCACGCTCCGCTTCCCAAATACACGGAAACAGGGTCGCGACGAGAGTCGGCGACGTATATACACGAGGAAAATACTCCATGTATACACGCTAAGCCTAAAATGACCTACAGCTATATAAATCAACAATAAAGGCAATAAGATCACTGCAATAATACATATAATGTTTCAACACATGATAATATTGTTCTACGAATCATATAGAATAATATGAAGTCCAAGCAATGAGGAATCAAAGGAGTCAACAAAATGAAAAGGAAGACAAGAACTGTACCAAAAAATTCAGTGATCAAGCAAAGAGACTCTGTACTCCTCAGATACACACGATTTTCTCAGATACCCGTTTAGTAAAGAAACATTCATATACTTGGATGTGCAAATTCAGAGAGTCAGAACTTCCAATGAGTGTGTAAAATAAAGGGAAGGTGCACATGCATATAACGTGTGATCATATTATGATACTACCATGAAAATATAGTAGATAAGGAAATGACATGAAAAAAACAGTAACGAGGAGATTGTACGCTACAACATCAATCAATATATCACAAGTATTACAGTAACATTCAATACGTAACTTGAAGAATAATGAGATTAATTTGTTATAATATCATATGTTAGGTCATGAGTACAATCAGGTGTCTAGCATGACATGTATAATTAAGTTTAGTTTATAATGTCATGTAAGAATTCAGTTTTGTTATTAATTATGTCAGCGAACCACCAATTGCCACATGAAATAAATGCATCCCATACTATGCCTACCACGTGTATCGAGATCCTAAGTTATTGAAATTGATCAGTTGGAGATATTGTGTTTTAAGTGAGTCTCGTACATAGCTGAGACCATGACCTAGACACTTGGCGCTGAATCAGGCCCTACCGCAAGGTAGTCAGGTAACATGTATAACAAATCATGTAACATGTATAAATAGGAACATGACGGGTGTCAGTTACCCCACGGAACCCTACAGTGGAACCTTCTTTTGGCGGCGCAACCTGTATTCTAGGTCCACTCAAAATATAGACGATATCTCCTCCATCAATTTTCCCAATCTCGGTGTAAGTTGTTTAATATTGTGTTATTTAGATTATCAAGATCGATTAATGTACATGTTACCTAGACCACAGGGATAACTCGATGATGACAACGGTAACAACATCAGCAATGTAATCAGGATACATGATGTCAGTGAAAAGGATAAGCAGGACGATGTTGTTATCGTATAACAATGTTCCCTAGTAACTTTAGTAACATGGACAATATGATTATCAGGTAGATGTCATGTACAATCACTCAAGTTTTCTATGTGATATAATGATGTTCAGGATGAGTACTGGTATGCAGGCATGAACAGAATAATCCAGGGTAAAATAATCAATTACTTGAGCAAGTATTTAAATCATGAAAATTTACCCACTTTCTAATTATATTTACCTGCTAGGAATTTAAAATAGCTAATTTAAAGAACTAAAGTTTAACTGAATAAGTCACGTATTAATTTAATATACCACAATAATACACAATTTAAAGAGATAATAAGGCACTAACATGAAATAACATTGAATGCTCAATAAGATAAAAAAAACACTCACATGAAATGATGTGGTTTTGGATCCGAATCGTCATCGTGCCTTCACTGCACGAACCGGTCCGGATCTTCGAATTATCCCACGGATCGGCTTTCGAATTGCCAGTGTATCGGTCATAATGAGCACAATTTGAATCTCCTATTACCGAGTTCAGATCGCACGATCGAGTCCGTGATATTGTAATACATAACCATACACACATCAATACACAGTCATACGCATATATACACAATTATTCACACATGCTTATACCCTAACACGCACGTATACATATATACTCACACATATGCATTATACCCATCATACACCTATGCATGTAAGTACACCCGAACACACTCAAACACACACACCCACATTAACACAGACATACATATACACAAACACGACACTCACGCATGCACTCACGCGCACATTCACCACACACGCATCTACACATTTACACACACCTACACACCCACATGCATTTATATTTACACACACATATACTAATTACACCCACATATATATACACTAACACACATGTACTACATATTAATTAAAACACACCCACACATGCATACAACAGAGAGATATACACAAAGAATAGAAAAGAGAGAGAAATGAAGGACTCATGCATGGCTTGGGAGGAGCTCGGAGATCGGCTCCGGTGGAAGACGGAGGCCGCAGAGGATGTCGATGGCTCGCCGGAGGAGAGGAGTGTTCCGGCGATGAGGCGAGAGGCCGCGGGGCTCCGTGGGAGGGGGGAGGCACAACCATGACATGGGGAAGATGGTGATGTGTGGATGGAGGGAGAGGAGCACGACTGCTATGTGGGAGAGGGTGTGCAGGTAATTGATGGAGGAGAGGGCCTGGCAAGGGAGGAATGCACGGGGTTCAGTAGAGTAAAAGAGGTGCAGGGGGAGTTGCGTGGAGGAGATTGGGTGAAGGACGCAAGGTGTTTGGCCGAGCATGGGGAGGAGCTTGCTGAGATGCGGGGTAGTCGCGGCGGCCATGGTGGATGATGGTGGCGGCCTGAGAGAGGAGACGACCATGGAAGAGGAGGCCCGGGTGCGGTGTCGCGGCTATCAGGTCTCGCAGAGGTGCTCCACGGTGCTCCGGGGTTTGGCTCGGCTAAGAGGGGCCTATGGAGATGAAGAAGGGGGAGATGGCGGCTTGTGAAGGAGGAGAAGAAGAGATTATGAAGGGGATTAATATTAGGGTTAGTTAAGAGATAGGATTATATAGGGAGTGATTTTGGGTTAATGGGTTGTGGGTTTTGAATATGGATATGTGATAATGGGTTATGGGTTTGAGAATTGGGTCTAATGGGTATGGGCTAATGGGATAGATAAAAAATGATGTGGGTTTGAATTTGGGCCAAAGAAAAATAAAGGGAAAAAATAGGAAAATGAGTGGAGAAGAGTGGGCTCACTTATACGCATGCACATGTAATGGTAACTCACTTATACAAAATAATTGTAATAACATTACCTATTAATAAAATGATAATAATCTATGATAATAGTAATTAATAACAATTAGTAATAGTAACTCACACTAGAATTAATAATAATAAATAAATGTCATGTGTATATTAAAATACCAATATATTTTATTTAAACACTGTATTTCAAAATGGAGATATTATACATCATTTTCATGGTATCGCTGCTATACATCTTATACTCATTTAGTTTTCTTGGCATCATCATTAGGGTGGACATTGTGCTGTCGACAATATTCATTTGGTAAGAGGAGGAATATATGCTATTTGTTGTTTTATCCTCTATTTTTTCCATTTGAGGATATGTTCATAACTTCAGGAATTGTTTGTGATAATGGTGTTATCACCAAGATGTCAATGCTTAAGTTTTTGAGAAGGCTAAAATTGGGACTTTATCCAAAAGACTGCCGAATTCGTGCCATTGACTGTAAGATATACACAATGGGTCAGTTTGGTTGTCGTAACTGGTCGTAATTTGTAGTTGTAATTGATAAAGTGTTTTACAATTGTAATGAGTTACATGTATGTAATTTTACGCTGTTTGGTTGGTAATATAAAATTGTAAAGTGGGAAAGTGTATTGTACTTTACGGTGTTTGGTTGTCATAATGTATAAGTCGTAAGTGAAAAAGTTGGCTACAAAATTAACTATTTGGTGATTTTAAAAGTTTTAATACTGCAAATAAATATTAAAAAAGTTAAATATTAAAAAAATTTTAATATTAATATAAAAAATATTACAAATTTGTATGACCACAAAATTAACTGTAACTGGGCTGTAAGTGAGTGGTAACTGGGTTGCAAGTGAGTGTTAGTTGAGTTACGTAAGTCTTTTACGAATTACGGTCCAAACAAACACCGTAGTTGTAACTGGGTAGTAAGTCATTTACTAATTACGGAGTTTTACGCGAAACAAACGGCCCCAATGCAGAAAGGTGTGGTGAAACAAATTATCAGCTTAATGCTTTTGTGTGCAAGGTCCTCTGGGTGAACAGGATGTAAACCAATGATTCAAACTTCCTTGAATGGAAACTAATCCATGATTTAGCGCTTTAACTTGTAAACTCTGTTTGAGTATTTGTGTGTCTCCATCTTAAACAATATACAACAAAGAATTTATGGTTGCCAGTTGACTTGGAGCCGTAGCATCTCTAAGATGATATGGAAGCAAAAAAGGGTTTTGATTCTCGCAAATGTACCATAGAACATACAGAGTGGAGCCAGGTTAATGGATATTCGTTAGCAATAAATGTGATCATCCATGAGGCTCTTCTTTAATAATGCTTTTTAAATCATTATATTAATTAAATCTTGATGCTTGTTGTCCATAATCTTATATGAAATGACTTGCACATTGTTCTCTCCATGCCCCTACTGTCAGTTTCTCAAGACTCGTCATGTCAACCACGTCGGTATTACCTGGTATCTGTGTCAGGTTTTCCTCTGTATTAGCTCTTTTCTAATGATATGCATGGAGCTATTTATTTCACAAGTTTTGTGGTACCTGTGAAATAAATAGCTCTTGCCGATGATTTTACCACATATGCAGTTGCAAACAATTGCCCAAGTGATCAGATGGGAAATGATGTGCACTTCTTGTTGCATTTGAGATGCAACTCTGCATGGTAATTTTCCAGTTTAGTTCCCAGAAAAGTTTTTTCACCAGAGAAAGCATCTTTCACAAGTTGTTTAGCTTTAACTGATTCTTTTCCAAATATAACTAATTGTATCTCATTTTGACTATCAATCCTGGATATACTTTGTTCTCGAAGAAAAGAACTCTAATCCTGCATACAGGTTTTGTGCAAAGCTGAAGCCTGACCTGCATCTCAAGCAAAGATCAAATAGAAATTTTCTATCGGAACTTCAGTATTCTGTAATTTTTTTTGTTAGTTTTCAATATTCATTTCTCTGCGGGCCTGCTCTGTCTCAATACCACCTTCCTAAAACCCTACCAATCTGTCTTTCTGATGTTCTTTTATTCCGGGAAAACGCTCACATCAAATCTTGCCCCCTCGATCTTTTAACGAATCTGGAAAAGAAGCAATAATCATTTCTGTTTGAAAATCAACCATGGATGGGTTAGTGACTTGGAAATTAATACTACCCTTTTTGTACATGTTTATGTATAATATCCTTTCCTCATAAGATATTCACATTTTCTTGTGCGCTAACATTGACCCAACTCCTGCTTTTCTTGTGTCTGAGGCTCTGCTGGTTCTTCGCATTCAACTTTGTTTACATAGTTTTTTCAATTAATTTCAGCGTCAGTAGGAATTTTCCCCAGGAACACTTGTGTTGGGGACAAACAACTATTAGAGAATGGATGGGTGGAAGGAGGGAGAATTTGTGATTGATTATTAATAACTCTTAGCGCTAATGGAAAATCTTGTTTATTTAATTAAACCTAATCTGAGGGCCTTCTGAGATGTCCTAGGATTAAGAGGCTAGGAAATTAGCGGGCAAGTACTGAAATTTGGGTCCCCCCCCCCCCCCCCCCCCAAACAAACAAACAAAAAAAAAAAAAAAAAAAAAAAAAAAAAAAAAAAAACCCAAAACAAAACAAAAACAAACCTATGTTTTCTCTCTCATTTTCTTTCTTACGTTTCTGTTGCTTAAAGTATCTCTATTTATTGTCTGAGCTAGTCCTATGTTATACGAACATGGCAATATTGAAAGACACGACTCGTGGACACATGACGAATTCTTAAAAACACATGACACGTGTGTTCGACACATGTGTTAGGCACGTTTCTGACACGACACACGGCTCCATGATAGGAGCGTCCTTGCGACATAGGCCTAGTCAGAGAAATGTCACTGGACTTCAATTTAGTCAGACTCCAGGAAGGTCACCTATTTTTTTTGTTCTTTCACATTTATGTTTTACATTTTGTGTTGCTGTATATACGTCAATTTTTGTCTGAGGCTAGGGAGAATGCAACACCTGCAATTCGGGGCTACTCCAACAAGGAGACCTATTATTCAATTTGGCTTCATCATACACTGTTCTGGTATTTTAGAAGCTATACATGTAGAAGAGTGGTGGGCAAGCATATACATGTTTGAAGATCTGTAATTACTTGTAATTTAGATCTTGATATGAACTTTGTGCAGATATGAAGAAAATTTTCCCATTTGGGCTCTTCCACTTAGGAGGGATGAGGTAAATACAGGTTAGTTTCATTTTTGCATTCTCATTGTACAAATTTCTCTACATACCTTTACAATGCTGATGTCATTTTCTGCAAGAACGAGTTAGTGGATTTCATCTTGTTTCTTTATATAAAAAAACTTCTATTGTTTAACTTAAATACAGGGTTACTTTCTTCTCCATTTTCTTTTCAGAAAGGGAAGCGGTCATGGATTTCTAAATGCAATTTCTGAGGTTACAGATGTCGTGGCCAGGAGCTTACCATAAACAACCAAACTAAATCATGCATAACTTTACCATTTTCTTGTTTTAAACCGAATTCACTTAGGAAAGAAACCTGGAATTATGCTGCTAATTGTGAATGATTCTAGTCTTCAAAACTTAAACCTAAACTTTTCTTCAACTGAAACTTGCTGACAATTCATAAATACCTTACAGGAATGGAGAAAGTGTCAGAATAAATGCTAAATCAGCTCGTCTCATGTTGTTTTATCAGAAATTCTCCCTCTTTATAATAGGTATAACCAGTTTATTATGGGAGGGATGGCAATTAATTTGTTCTCTATAGTTAATTCATAGGAAGATTGAGCATATCTTGCTTGTGGCAGCCTTAAGCACCACTCTGTGGTTTCACCTGCTGAACAGAGCTTCATATGCATGACCTTGCTGAAAAATGCTCATGGCACTCCAGTGAAATTGTACTCTACTTTATGGTAACAAGTAGGCATGTCTAAAGCATGCTTGGAATTTTTTTTGGTTCCTCAACTTGATTAAGTCTTCACCTTGAACTCACCAACAATTTTCACCAACCTCTTGTAGCACCATGCACGTACAAATAAGGCCCAATCCATCTTTACACATGACACCAGTTTGTTACGTTAATGTGCCCACTAATTTGATGTGTTTAATGTGTTTAGAATCCATGTGTCCCAAAAGGGGAAACCCCTTTTAGAGACTTTTAGAGTCTTAGATCTAATCTTTAAACATTTAAACATATTTTCTTTTGTTCCATGTGGGACTAAAACCATGTTTGCCTCTTGTCATATTCCTCATTAACCGTTCGAGTGGACAGAAGACACGAAATACCAACAATATGGACATTTGTATGCCTTGCTTGTTTGATTCTTAATTTTCGTCTGATGCATGCATTTCTTGTTTTTATGGAGATATTATGTAGAGTATCGGTGGTCCCAGATTTCTGATTTTTTGTGACTTCTATTATGAATGTTTTAGTGTCTGGTGCATTTACACATTAGTCTTGACACTGGTCTATTGCTGATATAATGGACGAGCTATAAGCTCGTTTAATTCATGTGTGATTTTGATATTGATATCTTAGCACCTGATCATGCATCTTGATTTCTGATATAGTGGACTTGCTAAGCTTGTTTACTCATTGTGATGTATGTTGTTCTTTATATTTTATCACCTGATTATGTCAGTCAATGATTGGCAGATTGCTGGAATTCAACGCCTCATGTGAAACAATGGTATGAAGCTATTTCACACACATGAAATACCTTCCATCCTTTTTTCTGTTTTTTATTTAATTGCATTTCCAGCCCTGTTTTAATATCGGCCGAGTCGGCCAAGGTATCGTCCGATATCTCCTTTTTTGCCTGCTGCCGATACGATATGGGAAAATCATTCGCCATATTGTTTGCAGCAAAAAATGGCCGATATTTGAAATATCGGCAAATAAATCGCCCGATATTGGCCGATAAATCGCCTGATATATCGCCCGATATGAAATAACTTATTTATTGCACGACTGTGTGCGAATGTATATTATTTTTTACTGTCTTTGCAAGCATATTACATCATTTTTATTAGGTAGATGATATTTATGACTCTAAACTAACTTTTAGTTATCAATATTTCATTATATATGTGCCTAATATGAACGCCCGATATGCGCGGGTATTCCCAATATCTTCCCCGATATCCGACATTCAGAACCTTGATTTCTAGTAATCTCAAGGTTCTAAATCATTTTATGATCCTGTATTTATTGCTCTGATAGATCATCACTCTATTAATCATAAGGAACAAATGATAGTTTAGACTTGTCTACCTCTTTGCAATTGATCAGTTCATATAAGAAAGTATCCACTAGTCAAAACACTTAAAAAAGGTTATATATTTAATGTGTGTGTGTATTGTGTATGGAAAATCTTGAGGAGTTTATAATTTTTAAAAAAAAACTCAGAACTCAAAATTTTCCATGTATTTCGATTATCTTGAGGAATTTATAATTTCTAATTGTCTTAACATCCTTCTTCTTTCTCCATATTTAATTGTCTATCATCTGAGTGTCATATGGATTCCGAGACCCTTTTTGGCTGGAGTTGGCTTGCATCCTCTTTATGATTGCAGTTTATATCCTGATGGTCATCTGAGATGTATGCTTATGCTTTTTTCTATGGAAGTGGTTGTAAGACACCAGGCTTTACAGGCACACTCCTCCAAGCATCCTACCGATCTTACCAAGGGTATTTTTATGCTATTGAGATTGAATGGTTAAATGAGACATCTCTACCTCTTTAATGCGTTGAAACTTGGTACAACCAAGATTGTGGCTAGTGGGGTCAAGATCAAATGCACTATCATTTTCGGATTCAACACTCAAGTTACACACATTATTACCATTTGAAGAGGAAGCAGGTTTTAAATTATTTGAAGAAGAATCTGAATTGTGTATATTAATGATGAGGGCATAGCCCGAATATATAGTCATTACAATACATACTAAGGAAGCTTCTACTCCTAATGCAATACAATTAGTATTATATATTCCTAATTCTAATACTATTCTTAACACCAACAACTGCCACCTTGGTCTGTACCTGGTTAAGCACAAACAATTTCTTTGGCATGCACCAACACGAGCTGTATAACTTGGAAGTCTCTTTCTCATATAGCATGGGGGATTCATAATCCATCTCTGGTAGAGATTAAACCAATTGTATCATACATTGCTGACTGAGAAGTGCACTCCAAAAGGATATATAGATGTATTTGAAGCATCCTGGTTCAACTTGATGTTTCATGTCTTAATTCCTTCTGCATGCAGGCTTGAGCAGCACAACATGACAACTAGAGATGCATATCAGTACTTTGTATTGAGAGCTCAAGAAATAGCGCTTTCTCATAATTGGATTCCTGTTAATTGGTATATATTGATTTCTTTCAGTGTCCATTTACCCAACACCCCCCCCCCCCCCCCCCCCCCCCCAACCCCCAACCCCAAAAAAAAAAAAAAAATAACACACACACACACACCACACACACACACACACACACCCAAAAAAAAAAAAAAAAAAAAACACCACTACCCACCAAAATGGAAGGGGAAAAAAAAAGAATAAGAGAGAGAGAGAGAGAGAGAGAGGAAGAAGAAGAAGAAGAAAATAAAACTCTCTTACTAATATTTTATTATCTACATCATTCCAGGGAAGAAACCTTCAACGCGTTCGAGGAGAACTCAATCCTCAAACAGTCGTACATAACTGGTGGGTTGTCGATTGCCTTGTTATATTATTCGTATCCAACAACTTAGCAGTGACTTTTAGCTGAGGCATTCTCTGTGTAGCTGCTTTTAAAATTGTTTAGACCTTTCCTCTTACATGTCTCCGGGTTAATGTGTATGGTGCAGGTTAGGAGCAGGAGTTTGCCCCAAAGCTGTTGCAAAAGGTTTTAGATGTATTGTAAGCAATCAGGGTGTATGGTATCTTGATCATCTAGATGTTCCATGGGAGGATTTCTATGATAGCGAACCATTGGAAGGAATAAGTGATCCCTTGCAGCAAGGACTTGTGCTCGGGGGAGAGGTTTGCATGTGGGGTGAGACAGCTGATACATCTGATGTTCAACAAACAATATGGCCACGTGCTGCTGCAGCTGCAGGTAAGTGCATATACAATTAATGCATTTTAAGTGGTAAGCATTTGACATGAGTAGAGAATATAAATTTTACTTTCATGTGGACTTGTTACTCTACCCATATTGTATGTGTCCAATATATGGTTTTTCACCTTCAAATTGTCATTGACGACTCTTTCTTGTTATCGGTTAAAATTTTGAAATCATAACTTCTCAATTATGATCTCCATGTTATCAACACCTATTGACTCTCCTGCAATATCATCTTATCCATTTCTTGTGTTACAATTGAAGCCTTTACCAACAACTCCTGTCTAGTTGACTCAGCTTATAATGAGGTTTTATGATGTTGTGTATTTTATTATATTTAGTTATTTGAGCTAATCACACCTCTGAATTTTCCCCATAGAGCGTTTGTGGAGTTCGAAGGAGGCTACTGCTGCAGGAAGCACAAATTCAACCGTGTTACCCCGCCTACATTATTTCAGATGCTTGTTGAACCATCGTGGAGTTCCAGCTGCTCCCGTTAACAATTCCTACGCACGAATGCCTCCTATTGGGCCTGGTTCCTGCTTTGTACAGTGATCTCAGTTCTGATGTACAGGCAAACCTTCAATTGCACCTTGCCATCAATGCAATAATCTGTAATTTATTGTGCATGTCTTCATTTAAAGCCACCAATTGGTTGTGTCCCATGATTCGCATAATAATCTTGGTGTTTATGTTGTATGTAATTCCTTCTTATGTGATGCACGTCACTTGTATAGAGTTTTCTCCTAATAAACTTCCTAGTGGTATCAAATCAATCGTCACTCTCTTTGAATATCGGACAGTCTTTGTGATTTGCTCGTGGTTTTAAGTTGTATTTGTAATTTTTTTGATAGTCGATAAAGATAAGGTTCTTTTAGTTTCCTTTCATATAATTAGATAGCATTTTCTATGCATTAAAATGTTCTAGGTTTATTTTGGCTTGTGCTGATTACATATTCAGTATGCGTGGGAGATCAACTAGGATTTTAGTAAAAAAACTCATATTGATGCCCATTTCTATTAAGCTGCTGATTTCTTTCCCTTTATAGTCTTTCTCCTTGTTTCATGTTGTTTTGATCATCTGATTTCTTGAGATTATCCTTTCCATAAGGACTATTCTGGGCCTGGTTTGCCAATCACACAAACAGAGAGTGAGAGAGTATTTAAGTAATGCTAAAAATGTGTGCCTCAATTGACTATTGCATTGATGATCAGCAACATAATTAAGCTACTAATTAAATGTGGGCATGCGTGCTATCCTTTTTTCCATGGAGGGTAGATTCGTTCCAAATTTAGCCAGCATTATTCTAATACGAAGATGCCAAGGACTAAATTGAACACCACTACTAATTTTTCTCTTTAGGTAGCCACTAATTACAAAGATTATTTCTTCTATTAATATTTTTTTTGCGAAACATTCTTTAATATATCAGTCAGGTTGAATCAGAGGCTTGTGCCAAAATTCAGATAAAAAACAATAGATAGAAGAGCCAAACAAATCTAGATGCTAATACTTGTCCAGAGAGACCGAGTCCACATTTAGCTATTAAAAAAAAATTAAATTAAATTAGATGTTTTTGAGGTCTGGTGTGGTGGTAAATTGGGCGGTTCGCTTAAATTGTGGGAACTGCAAATTCAACAAATACAACTCAACAAATACACACAATATATAGGATTTCTAGCACAGTAGTACAGTTAAGCTTGCCCTGGAGAACAAGACACTAACGTTGTAGTTGCTAACCAATCATGGACATTGCAACCGTCTACAATGCACTTTTGCCTTACACCAACTTCAGATAGACAATGAGACATGCATAGATGTAAGTTGTGTGGATGTAGGTTTGCGATTAACTTTTATTAGTGACTTTTAAAGGGATGGGACAACAAAGTCCCATAACTATTGTACAACTGGGCAATCCCACGACACGGCGCGCGCGCACGTGCATGGCAAGCCCAGTCCACACCAATACCTAAAAGAAATCTTTAGCCGGCAGAGCGACCATTCTGGATTTAACCTAAAAATACTAACGCTCTTCCGGCCAAATAAAATTTGGAGATTTCTGAACCTCTTGTATTAAAACTTAATTAGTGAAAATTTCAATTATAATTTTCTTTTACATGGAGCGATAGATTGCAAGCATGCGTTGAGCGAGTTTTAATCGTGAAATGCGAAAAAGACTAAAACACTCTCATTTTAAATTTTAACCGCGATCACGACCGCAACTGAAAGCGCTCCGCAACTCGACTATGACTTTGTGAGAACTACAATTTCGACTTTGAAGTGTTCCGCAACTGTGACTACGATTTTATGAGAACTGCTTTGTAGTTGCAGTTCTTATTATGAGGATTATTATTCATAATAAGGACTGTGACCTTGATCGCAATCTTTATTATGAGAACTGCGACCATCTCTTCTCTCACTGTGTTGCTCACTTCTAAAATCCTATTTCCTCAAAATCGAAATTAGGTTATGAGTTGCAGTTCTTGAGTCACATTCCTCACATAAAAAAATTCATCATATCTCAGCATCGTTATTATCTAGCAGAAAACAAATTAAAAAATCAAGATCACAATTCTTTACATGAGGACTTTGTGAGAAACTTCCACTGCAATAGTAATGATTGATATACAATTCAGATCTCAATACCACATCGATCACAAATACACACAAAACTCATCATGAGTACGAGCACGTACAAACGAGATCTGCAAAAAATCAATTCCAAAAAAATTGGTTCAGGGGCTTCGCTCTCGAGCCCCTGGGAGGGGACTTCCCGTCCCCCTCCAAACCCCACGATGACCTGACCACGCAGGTCGATCCACAAATTATTCTGCGTTGGGATCAGAATTGAGAGGAGGACAACATCAGGAGCAATGGAGAAAGTAAAAGAGAAAATAAAATATATAAAGAAGTGATTGTTAAGATGAATCAATTTATGCTGAGATGAATTGAGAATGAGGCAAAAATAAATTTGTAATTAAAATTTTTCTAAACCAATTAAAACGAGAGGTGTCCAAGACCAATTTTCTTAAAATTTCTTGTCACTGTTTCTTTGCAGACTACTCACTCCTGTTTGCTAATGAAAAATTTCTGCTTCAATTAAAATCTAAAAAAAAAAAAAAAAAAAAACTGAAACAGAAACGCCAACCATAGGATCTCAACAAGTGGCATGAGATCCTTGAGCATATTCTCAATTTGACCTCACGACCAAGAAATTTAGTACCTAATTCCACAGTCTAATCAAATCAATATTTGTCTTATTTTAGTCCCTTTCCTTCTCGCAGTCAAATTTTGAACCCAAAATTTCCCAAAACTGAGAGAAGAATAAAAAAAACAAGTAATTTCCTCGTCATGTAAAACGAGATCGCGGGTCACGTCTTTGACTGAGGAGTGGGCCCAGGTAAATGCTTCTTATCTCAGCCGTTGCCCATTGGGCTTTAGGGCCTTCGCTTTCACGGCTACAGGGCCTTGGGCTGAGGGCTGCGGGATTGCTACATCCAGTGGGGAGCCCGTCAATTGTGGGGCCCAGTAAAATAGCGCCGTCGTCAACACGGACCCCACTGTTTCCAGCCGGTCAAATTCGTTATCCCACTCCCGCCCGCCCGCTCATTTCGACGAGGCCCACCGGATTTGATTAGCTTAGCGGTCGGATCAAATCCAAGCCAATCCCGTTCGATTAGCGGGTTTTGATCGTGAGAGAAAAAATACCCGTTTGTTTCCTTGTCTCCTAATTTGCTAACGGGTTTGGATGCAAAAGATGTGACATTTTCAAGTACAGAGATCATGGAAACAGCGTGGCCGAATTTATGAAATAAAATATAAATATAAAATAATTTTGTCTCACTTTCTTCTAATTAGAGAAATTACTCTCGTAATACAAATCAGAAATTTTGGTCGAATAAATAGTCCCACGGTAGGGGGGTGGTCTTGGATTTTTTTTTTTTGAAAAATAATTATAAGATTTTTAATTATCCGCAACAATTTGAAATATCACAAATTTTTGTGACGGATACTTGTAAATAATACCATCTGTCATCGAAGTGTTTGCTCGTTGTCGGGTTCCGTGAGATCATAATAATAATAATAACCCAATCCAATAACAATCCAAAACCAATGATTCTCCAATTATTATTGGGTTCGCAATCGGGTTATCGGGTCAATCTTGTTATTGGTGACCCGTTATTGACTGGTCAGTGTACCCGAGTCCTCCCACTCCCCATCTTTCTCTTCTTCAAAAAGCCTCCACGCATCTTAACCCTTTTCAAGCTCCCCCTTTCTCTCTCAACCTTTTATTTTCTCTCTCTAAAATCATCACAAGAACCCAATTGCTTCTCTCTCTCTCTCTCTCTCTCTCTCTCTCCCCCCCCCCCCCCCCCCTCCCCAAAAGAGCTCGAATCCAATTCCTCTCACGAAATTTCGCATGTCCGTGTTCACTCCACAAAATCCTCCCCCCAAATCTCAAAAACCCGAGCTCTCAGCTTATCCACTAATGGCCGGCGACGACGATCCTATACCCGCAGCTCCCTCCACTGCCGCCTCCGGCCGCAAGACCTTTTGGCGCTCCGCCTCTTGGTCCGCATCTTGCACCGAGCAGTCGAATCCGGCGGCCAACGCTCTGCGCTTCCAAGCTCCCCCTCTGACTCCTAGACCCCAGAATTCGAAGGTGAGATCTTGCCTCCCGCCTCTGCAGCCGCTTTCGATAGCTCGCCGGAGCTTGGACGAGTGGCCGAAGGCCGGATCCGACGATGTCGGCGAGTGGCCGCAGCCTCCGACCCCCAGCGGCCGATCCGATCTCAAGCTCGACCTTTCTTCGCTCCGATCCCAAGGTAACAAGAACCAGATCGCTCTTTTTGATAAGGAATGCTCGAAAGTCGCAGATCATATCTATTTGGGGGGTGATTCAGTCGCGAGAAACCGAGAGATTTTGCGGGAGCATGGGATCACTCATGTTTTGAATTGCGTTGGATTTGTTTGCCCTGAATACTTTAAGTCTGATCTTCTTTACAAGACTCTTTGGCTTCAGGATAGGCCGAGTGAGGATATAACTAGTATTTTGTATGATGTGTTTGATTATTTTGAGGATGTCAGGGAACAAGGAGGCAGAGTTTTTGTTCATTGTTGCCAGGGTGTGTCGAGATCGACTTCACTGGTGATTGCTTACTTGATGTGGAGGAAAGGTCAGAGCTTTGATGATGCTTTTCAGTTTGTGAAGGTGGCGAGAGGGATTGCGAATCCTAACATGGGCTTCGCTTGCCAGCTGCTGCAGTGTCAGAAGAGAGTACATGCAATCCCTTTGAGCCCGAATTCAGTGTTGAGGATGTATAGGATGGCGCCACATTCGCCTTACGATCCATTGCATTTGGTGCCCAAGATGCTGAATGATCCAAAGCTTGAGGCTTTGGATTCGAGAGGGGCATTTATTATTCATGTTGTCTCATTGATATATGTTTGGGTTGGTGAGAATTGCGACCCAGTGATGGAGAAGGATGCGAAAGCAGCTGCCTTTCAGGTGGTGAGGTATGAGAGAGTACCCGGGCCAATCGTTACGGTCGATGAAGGGAACGAGCCTGCAGAGTTCTGGGAGGCGTTTTCAAGTTTGGATAAGGTTGATAAGCATCAGATTCAATTGGGAACTAAAAGCGGAGTTGGTAAGAAAAAGTGGATTCCTATGATGTAGATTTTGAGATATTTTATAAGGCTACCACGGGAGGTATTTTGCCACCATTCCCTTCATCAGGACCCGGGCAAGAAACCCACCTTCCGGCGAGAGAGAGTAATTGGAGTGTATTGAGGAGGAAATTTATATCCGGCACCATTTATAGAGTTTTCTCGGATTCAGCATTGGTCCGAGATGGTGATCCTTGTGGGAGTCGAGTTCTGCTTTTGAGTGCAGAATCATCAACGTCACCTCCTTACCTTTCTCCTAGTTCCATTTCATCGGATTCAAGTGTTAGTTCGATGTGCTGTTCAGACTCACCTTCGATATCTCCTTCAACATGTTCCTCACCATCACTTACACCTTCACCTGCCTCATCTAACATGTCTGACTCTTTTGTTCTCTCATCTAAGCCTTCTCTCCAGATTTCTGGCAGTTTGGAACCTTTGAAGCCATGTTTGCAAGCGGTTTGTTCGCCATCAAAGGGTTGGCTCGTTCAATTGCTGAGAGAAGGGGAAGTTTCTCCTAAAGTTGCCACTGAACAAGGATGCTTCATCATTGTCCAGGACAGCATTGAATGCATCATCTTCTTCTACTGGAAGCACACACGAATTCTTAGATAGGAGCAATTGTACTAATCACACATCCATGAATGGTTCAGAAAGCACAATTTGTGCAGGACAAGTTTCAGACGGCAAGTGTACAAGTCAATGTGCTGTTGATAGTTCAGCTAATCGTGTTGATGTAGAAAACTGTGATAATTTGCAGGATTGCCAATTGATAAGTAACTCAACTGAATCAATTGATGTTAATTTGGTATCTCTGAACACTGCCCAACTGTTGGTATACCGTTGGCCTAACATGGAAAAGCTTGCAAAATTTAGTAGGGAGGATCTTGATTCTAAAGCAGTGCTACTTTTCTTAACTCCTAGTACAGTTAGAGGTGCCGAGTCAGGTAGGATGCTATATTTATGGATAGGGTGTAGGGTTGAACTGGCTAATGGACACAGTAATTTGAAGAGCTTTAGGGATGTTGATGGAGTAACGGAGATTGACTGGACAATAATTGGTTGTGATTTTCTGCTCAAATGGATCTTCCCAAGGATCTCCCAGTCAAGGTAATCCGATTCCTTTGTTCTTATTTTTTTAATCTTGTGCATCAATTAGCTTATAGATAACATGCTAGAAAGTTCCATTGATAGATCTGTATATGCTTGAAATACTCTTGATAGGTCGTGTTTGGTTTCAAGGAAGTGGGCGGAAGTAAGGAAATGGGTTGCTCACTTCCCTATCTATCCAAACACCGGAAAAGAAAATGAGAAAACTCTTTTTTCTTTTCTGTTTTCCCTTTTACACAATCACTTCCTCAATTCCAGGGTGCTACAGTTAATTTTGTGGTTATGTAAATCTCATTTGTAATAAGTTATAACTCAAAACAGTTAATTTTGTGATTTTGTAAATTTCACTTGCATTCTAATTACAATCTAATTTTTATTTTTCTAAATTAATTTTTATTTTAATATTATTTTGCAGTCAACTTTGTGGTCAATTTTTCACTTTCACTTTCACATTACCATCCAAACACCGGAAAAGACATAACATTTTCCAAACCACACTTCCCAACAACATCCAAACACTGGAAAACTCACTAAACAATTTTCAAGTTACAAAGAGAACTATTCCTACTTCCTCACTTCCTCACTTCCACCCCTAACCAAATAGCCCCATAGTGTTGATGTAATTGTTGTAGTATAAATGATGCTTATTATTGTTACTTCTATTTTCTGGCAATAATCGCTATTGTTACTCTATGGTGCGGGATTTTCTTAACTTATCACGCTGCTTCAGATGCCTGGTTGAGGGACATATAGGATGCACAAATGTGTGGTACTGATGACTAACCACTGATCGTTTCTGGTCTGTGGACCACTATTTTCTCTATCATGTTTAATATTATATAATGCTATAGACTTAATTGTGTCTTTGAACATTTAATTTGTAAAGGGAACTGGTCATTTTATCAAGTTATTAGGTTAAAAAAAGAAAACAGAGAATGAAAGGAGGATCTAGATTTTCTTTCTTCCATTTATTATTGATGAAATGTGGAAAAGGTGAACGAATTTCCCACATATTGCCATATCCATCCAGCAAGCAAAATTCTAAATATCAGATATCGGGTTCATATGGGGTGGGGTTTCCTTTTTGAATACATGGATAACATGTCACATATCATGGACATGATTTAATATTGGACGTTCTAAATGTATTTACGATATTGATAAGCACAAACACTTCAAAATGAGTTGTGTCTCTATGTCTAATAGCTTTCAAACATTGCCTTACATGCTCCACACGTGAGACATGCTGAAGCCCTGTTGCTTCAAATATCCACCCCCCCCCCCCCCCCCCCCCCCAAATACACACACACAACACCAACAAAGAAAAAAAAAATAATGAGGGTTGAACCTGAACAGATAAGAGCCAATCCTGTCTTTAAAATAAATGCTTGTACTCTCAGCTGTTTACAGATTAAATAGGTATAAGATAAATCCTTTAGCATTAATTGGACATCTCTTATCCTTCTGTATTCTTTTCTTTTTTGTTGTCTCTTTACTACTTCTAAATCTGGAGAGAAAAGAAAAGTGGGTGAATTTCTAAGTCTTTCCACCTACATTAGCCCCAAACTAGGTTTAGTATTAGCCCCTAATGAGGCTTGCCAACCTAGACTTATCCTTGCAAATTATCAAGCATGTTGCATATCCTTATTCGAACAAATATGGTTTGACATCACTACTAACCACTGCCACTATCCCATCATCATCATCGACAAGTAGCTGCTCTGATCCGATCTCCAATTCAGTCATCTCCGCCCCAACATCACCACTATCATAGCAAATCAAGCTGATTCAAAAAGATGCCAGTTCCAACTCGATGCAAGTTGATTGAGAGAGCCACTAATTTAGACAAAACAACAAGCATATTGCATATCCTTTTTTGAACAATATGCAACATGGTTTGATATCACTACCAACTGTTGGCACCACCCTGTCATCATCTTCACCAACTCCAACTATGTAACTGCCAAGTGCTGTCTGATCCGATCTCTAATTCAGTCGTCTCCACTCCAACGTCACCATTATCATAGCAAATCAAGTGGATTCAAGAAAAGCCAATTCCAAGTCAATGCAAGTTGATTGAGAGCCACTATTTTGGGTCATCACAATTTCCTTTCTCATCATCAATGTCGCCAACCACACTTTTGTGTGCCACAATTTGCGACTCAATCCTAATATAAAGTTTGCGACGCAAGAGACAAACTTGTACTGTTAGTAGTTAGATCTTGAGCTTGTCTCTTCAAATGAACCATTGATTCCTAAGGTTATTACCATCTATTTGGTTCAGAAGAACGTGAGTCAGTGTGACTAGGCTTTTTAAGGGCTATTGGAAACAAAAGGCAAGGGTAGAAAAATTGACACTGAAGCAACATCATGAAATCCGCAAAACATGGTTATTTTACAGTTCATTAGGTGGTCTTTTTGCATTTTATGGACTTAAATTTAATTTTAGAGGTGATAGGGGTTTAGTACAAAAGCAAAGAATTGCCTTGTTTTTATAGTATATGAGTTTGAGCTAAGATGAGTCCTCCTTAGATACGATCTTAGATGGGATTTGATTGGAGATATCATTAAGAATCTTGCTTATAAAGGTTCAAATTTTTTCCTGATAATCCCTTGTTGGATGAGCCTTCCTTGAGCCTATTTTTGAGAGACCTTTATTATCTCCACTTTCCCCAATACAACCCAACCACCCGACAGAACAAATAGGTGAAATTATTGATGATCAGATTGTCTCTACTCAAGACGGTGATTACTAAAGGTTTTTAGTTCGTTGGAAAGGACTACATGACTTTAAGAACACTTGGATTAATCGAGATGATTTTCAACGGTTAGATCCTAATCACCTAGAGTATTATGAGAGCTGAGGAGGTTTACAATCGACATGGTCGAGTTTTCCCCAACCCGGGGGGGTGATGGGGACTGATTGAGTTTCACCTGCACACAAAAATAAGGAATTTTAGATTTAGAACAAGATTGTGCAAGGTGCTCAATACTATCCGCTGTAGCAAAGGCTATGCGGGTCGTGATCCTCAGGGAGAGAACTGCGATGGAAGCGTTTAAGCAAGTTATCTCTTTTTTTATGTATTTTCTTATTAACAATGGTATTTACAATGAGAAGGTAAAAGAAATTAGAAAGAAGTGGAGTTTGTCATCTAATCTAAAGAAATAGAAGAAAGGAAAAAGACTATAAAATACATACCTACCTCTTCAGTCCTACTTACCTTTGATCCTTTTGCGACGACTTACTTTGTCTTCGAAGGCGTACAAGTATGGCGTATAGGATCGTCCACCTTCGCGATCTACACTACAAAAAGAAAAGACTGGCAAGCGACGGCTTGTTCATCTCCATAGGCCATCAAGGGCTCTTCTTTGGCGAAGCAGTCTCGAAGCGATCGGTTCTCACGGTTTGCAAGACATCAGAGAGAATAACACAAGAATAGAAAAATAAAAAGAGAATAAAACACGAATACAAAGAATAGACATAACAAAGACAAACCTTTAAGTGGATTTCATTAACAATGGGAGAAAAGTAGGCTTACACCGCTGTCACCTCAGTACAAGCATGGACTCCTTCCTCCATGAAAGCTTCCTCCACTCTCAGTTACAAAATTTACAAAAGAAAAACGAAAATAAAATCTAACCTAAACTACAAGTTAGCCTAAGAAACCCTAGAATTTGCTCTGTATTTTTCGTACGCCCTTCTCGGTTGCACTGCAGGGGTATTTATAGGTGCAGAAGGAGGTAGAGTCCCAACACAACTCTCCCACGAAAACTGGTCCCCGGATAAGACTAGATTGCCGCGGAAACGCGGCTTGGGCCGCGTTTCCGCGGTCTGGTAGTGGCGGCTGGCCACGCGCTTTGGCGCGTGGCCTCCCCTGGTCCGTCCATCTGGGCATTTGCTTCTGGAAGTTTGATCCTGGCTCTTTATCTTGGGATTTAGATATAACTTGGGAAGCAAGTTACCTAGATCCCAAATCTTTTATCCACGAATTTGTGATCTTAAATTCTCCTTCTTTTGGCTTTTATCCTCACCCTGCAAGTGTTTAGGGTTGAATAGAAGTCTATCCTTTCCTCTTCTTTGTATTTGCAACTATTGCCCTTGTGTAATTGCAATTTTGGCAATTAATATTTGCAACTTTTACATTGGGCTTGAATATGGGCTTTTGGGCTTCTTTTTAAACTTTATTTCTTTATTTTAATATTTCGAGGCCTGCACACAATAAATCATAAAATATTAGTAAATGTGCAGAATTATAGGAAAAAATATGAAAATGTGATGGTAAATATAATGATAAAAATGCACTTTTCACTACCAATCACACCCCCACACTTATCTTTTTGCTCGTCCTCGAGTAAAAATCAAAGAAAAAAGAAAAGAAAAATTAATCTAACCTAACTCACTTTCGTAGGAATCACGGTTGCACTTAGCATGTGCAACAAGCCGTTAAACCCCTAGGTTACCCTAGAGGACGAGTGTTGTCCATGGTTCAAAGACTCGGCCGAGTCGGAGACGAGTCGGCCGAGTCGTATCCGTCTCGGCCCACTCCGAGACGAGTCCGAGTCACGAGTCGGTCGACTCAACTCGGAGGAGACTGACTAGGCCGAGAATCGGAATTGACTCGGTCGATTCGGCATTATGATGATAATTTTGTGCCTTATTGCAATTCAATGTGGAAATAACTATATTAGCATGTATTTATGAATGTAGTTTGTTCAATTTACTATATTGTGCATGTATTTTGATATGCTTCTACCGACGACGCGTGTATTTATACTTTCGCTTTATGTTTAGTGTGCTAGGTGATATTTTAGACATGTGATACATGAATATGGATGTCTACATTTTTTAAGATTTATCGTGATTTTTTTCAGAATTTTTTAGCTTTCTATGTAGTGTTTTGCGCGTATCGCCCGATACCGATCCGAGTCACCGAGACCGATCCGTCTCAGTGCCCGCTGAGTCGGCGGCCGAGACCGCGACTGTGAACCATGGTGTTGTCTCGTGAGGGTTTTCAGCGGATTACACTCACAAAATCCATAAAAAGAAAATATTTGAAATACTTTTGCAAAGACTAAGTAGTCTATAAGTTTTAGGATTATCATTTTTATTCATTCTTAGACTTAGTCTTTATAAAGTAAATTATTTTCATTTTTAAGTAAGGATCAAAATTGAATTTTGTGTATAGTCTTTTTCGTTACCAAAAATCATATGCATCTTTATGAATTTTTACTAGGAATTCCTTAACTTGGACTCTCATGTCTCTATATTTTTTTTCTTTTTTTTAATATGTATAACTCATCTAATTTTCTTTTGTATAAGCATCAAGGCTTCTTGAGGCCCTCATACCTAACTAATTGACTATTAGATGTGTTAATACATATATAATATTTCTTAGTTTTCTTTGGCTTTCTAATCCACCCATGTAGCGAACTTAAAGTCGGTGGCTCCCAAACCGGTCGGCTTTAGGGCACCAGGTGAGAAAACACCCCGCGGACTTAAATTCGAGTGAAATAGGCCACAAAACTAAGGACTTTATTTTAGAACTCACCTTTAGGCGTGAATACTTATGCTTCTTAATGCACATGTATCCAGTTTAATTGGTGAAATTTTTTTTTATAATAATTTTTTTTATGAGACACAAGGTCTTTGTCTTAAAATCCTAGATATGCATTAGGTATGCACATTTCATTAAGGTAAAAATTAAGACTAACTACTTATTCAATTTCTCCTCCTATACCTAAAAATTCAACAATTTATTTATTTTGACCAAGTTTTTAGAAATCCTAATCATGATTTTCCTAATTCTTAAGATTAACTTAGATTTCTTTCAAAAGATAAGTCAAAATATATTTATAATTTTTTTAAATTAGCAAATTTGGTTAGTTTCTAACTATGTTAGTATGTTAGTAAAGCCCACCCCCACACTTATCTCATGCATTGTCCTCAATGTATGAATGAATGCATATATGCATGAAAAAAAACAAAGGAAGGCAGAAGTTACCTCAAGGTGGTGGTTCCGGTGGTGGTCTAATTGGTCCACGAAATGCGGCCCAATCTACTTTTTGTGGAATTCGGGGGAACCCACTAGAAATTACTCTAATATAACCCACTAAAATGTATGTATAATTATTTTTTAAAATTTCCACCCATCAAATTTTCAAATTTCATAATTATTTTCAGAGTCAATTGTGTCAACCGCCTTGTCCCAAAATGGAGTGTGAAAAGATGGAATGATTGACTTGGACGTCATAAGTGCGGGAACGAATACCGACTCAGGAAAGAAACTTAAATCAAGTAAGGGTTCAGGAGTCGGGTTAGGTTCAGGAAGTGGGTCCAAATCAATAAGTTGAAGCTCAAGTCCACAATAATCTTCCCACAATGGAATGTGACTCAATGTTGGTGATTCAAGTTCAGCAATGATAGGTGTGGGAATCAAAACTGACTCTAAAAGATTACCTAAGTCGGGTAACAAAACAGGAGTCAATAATGATTCGGGAATTTGAACTTGATCACAGATTTGAGAATCTAGGTCACATATCTCATTGAGCTCAATATTATAAAAATGAGAACTTGCCAATTTATCCATGGGACTTTTAAAATTGCAAAATTGGTCAAGCTCAATATGATCATCAAAAATGGGTGATTCAATTTCATGATGAATTGGAACAGGATCCAATGTTGACTCGGGAAAAGTGAAATCAGGTGGAGACACCGGAGTCATTATTGAATCAGGAAGCAAAATTGAATCATCAAGTTGGGGTTCATGATCATATTCATGCTCAAGATCTATTTCAGGAAAGGAAAAAACTTGTCAAACTATCAAAATTTGGAGTTTCGGCAAGTTCAAATGATGGTACTGAAGTAGAATCTTGTTGTCCAAAGCAACATGGTTCGTCGGCTCTAAGAGGGTGGTCAGCGAAAGCAGAATTGGCCGGACGGTGAGAACGTAAAGATTGAACCATCAGATCTATTTCATGATCACGGGCTAATCTAGCCTGAGTCATGGCTTTAAGCATCCTTTCATAGTCGATAGGTGCATCATGTTGTGATTGGACTTGAAAGGATGAAGTGTAATCGTGATGAAGTTGTGAGTCGGTGGACTCACGCATAATCATGTCTGCGATTGAAGGTAATTGTTGCTTGGACTCATGCATACTCATCATTTCCTGGATAGATGGTAGTCTATTCTGACTGGGTGGATCTGAGTATGAATCTTGGGAATATTGTGGACAAGGTGGAGACGGAGGACAAGTCAGTTGAAAATTGGACTCGGGGGAATCGAAACCCCATGAACTCTGTGAAGAGTTGAAAGTATGAAAATTATGGTCATAAGATGGGGGGTATGGGTTATATTCATTCGGATAAGACCATTCCGGCACACTAGGTTGGTCAAAGTTGTGATATGCCGGGTTGGTAATATCTGAAAAATAGTTAGGTGTGTAATATGGATTAAAATTGAAAAAATTATTATTATATGCCATATCACACCAACACAACAAAGAAAAAGAAAACAAACAAATAAACAAACAAAAAAGAAAAATTCTAACCTAAGTTAGGGTAGACCTATGACCTAGACGACTCCTAACTGGTTAGACTGTCTACGGGAGGTAGGGTGCAGACTTTGACCACAAGTTAATCAGCCAGGTCAGGGCAAGAGTGGTGGGAGGTTTTCAGTCAAAGACGTTCCTTAATTAAATAACCACCAATCTTCGGGCTTTCGGCCCTCAATCCCCTTTCTAGACACTGATTTGGCAGGAGTCAACTTCCAGCACTGTTCCCCCTTAGGATAATCTCCTAATTGAGTCCGAGATGTCCCTAGGGCCAACGTCTACTAATTTTAAGTTAGGCTTGGGTTAGTGAGTGCTTGGGATATGATTTTTGGGCTAAGGGAGGGTGATGAAATCCCCACCTTATCTTATTAATAGGTTATGCCCTTAGAATAAATTTGTGCAAGTGTACAAAATATGTAAATAAGATCCACTCAAAGCATCAACCAAGAGATGAGTCCTATTCTACATGCAATGCAAACGTACCTGGCTCCAGCACTCTTCAACAGTAAAATAAAGGAATTGAAAAGACACGTGCCTAATATGCAAACGTCTAATCAATTTTTTTTATCTTTTACAACAAATATTTTACTGTTGAATTAATTAGCAGTATACAGGTTTATCACAGAATAAATTTTAACAGAGCAGAAAATAAATCTTGTACTTTTTAGCAACCTACAGAAAAATACGTCAGTAGTTCACTACTATTGCCGCGGATCCGCGGCTATTGCCGCGTTTGCGCGGCAGATGAGTAGGCTCTGCTGCTCTGCCTTCTAGGGCAGAGGCACAGAGTTGCTATATGTCCACTTCTGCTGTTGTTTTTCTGTTCTCCAAACCTGCAAACAGAAAAGAATAAAAGAATTAGTTAATAATTTTTTATTATTAGATAATAACTTACTGTCCCTCCCCGGCAACGACGCCAAAATTTTGATTGAGTTTCACCTGCACACAAAAATAAGGAATTTTAGATTTAGAACAAGATTGTGCAAGGTGCTCAATACTATCCGCTGTAGCAAAGGCTATGCGGGTCGTGATCCTCAGGGAGAGAACTGCGATGGAAGGGTTTAAGCAAGTTATCTCTTTTTTTATGTATTTTCTTATTAACAATGGTATTTACAATGAGAAGGTAAAAGAAATTAGAAAGAAGTGGAGTTTGTCATCTAATCTAAAGAAATAGAAGAAAGAAAAAAGACTATAAAATACATACATACCTCTTCAGTCCTACTTACCTTTGATCCTTTTGCGACGACTTACTTTGTCTTCGAAGGCGTACAAGTATGGCGTATAGGATCGTCCACCTTCGCGATCTACACTACAAAAAGAAAAGACTGGCAAGCGACGGCTTGTTCATCTCCATAGGCCATCAAGGGCTCTTCTTTGGCGAAGCAGTCTCGAAGCGATCGGTTCTCACGGTTTGCAAGACATCAGAGAGAATAACACAAGAATAGAAAAATAAAAAGAGAATAAAACACGAATACAAAGAATAGACATAACAAAGACAAACCTTTAAGTGGATTTCATTAACAATGGAAGAAAAGTAGGCTTACACCGCTGTCACCTCAGTACAAGCATGGACTCTTTCCTCCATGAAAGCTTCCTCCACTCTCAGTTACAAAATTTACAAAAGAAAAACGAAAATAAAATCTAACCTAAACTACAAGTTAGCCTAAGAAACCCTAGAATTTGCGCTGTATTTTTCGTACGCCCTTCTCGGTTGCACTGCAGGGGTATTTATAGGTGCAGAAGGAGGTAGAGTCCCAACACAACTCTCCCACGAAAACTGGTCCCCGGATAAGACTAGATTGCCGCGGAAACGCGGCCGCGTTTCTGCGGTCTGGTAGTGGCGGCTGGCCACGCGCTTTGGCGCGTGGCCTCCCCTGGTCCGTCCATCTGGGCATTTGCTTCTGGAAGTTTGATCCTAACTCTTTATCTTGGGATTTAGATATAACTTGGGAAGCAAGTTACCTAGATCCCAAATCTTTTATTCACGAATTTGTGATCTTAAATTCTCCTTCTTTTGGCTTTTATCCTCACCCTGCAAGTGTTTAGGGTTGAATAGAAGTCTATCCTTTCCTCTTCTTTGTATTTGCAACTATTGCCCTTGTGTAATTGCAATTTTGGCAATTAATATTTGCAACTTTTACATTGGGCTTGAATATGGGCTTTTGGGCTTCTTTTTAAGCTTTATTTCTTTATTTTAATATTTCGAGGCCTGCACATAATAAATCATAAAATATTAGTAAATGTGCAGAATTATAGGAAAAAAATATGAAAATGTGATGGTAAATATAATGATAAAAATGCACTTTTCACTACTAATCAGGGACATCGCTCCAGGATTTCGAGTTTACACTAAGAGGCGTCGCTGCCTCTTAACATTGTGGTTCGATTAGAGCGTGTGGGCTCGAGTTAGATCGAACTAGTTGCCTTTAGTTACTTTTATTTTAATTGGTTGTTTTATTTAGTTATTTGCTTATGTTTAGTCTCACATTGGTTGCGGTGAGATTCTTCCTCTTGATATAGGCATATATAAGGTTAAGATTATTATTGAAGTTTTTAGTTATTGATGAAAAGAAAATTTGCTCGTTAAATCTTTAAGAGCTTGTGTGATGGGGAGAAACCTCAGGGAGATAATCCCAATTGTTCCGTACCCCATCAACCTATCTTTTTGTTCGATAGGTGTCAGACGTTGACACTGGTATGCTACTTGACATGCATTGTACTTGCTGGAGCATTCTCTCATTAATAAAAGATAAAAAAAATCACATGTTGGATGCTTGTCGAGTCCTTTCAAAAGAAAAACTAAGGACCACATCCCTCCAAACATAAAAAAAATCTATATAAAAAGACTCTTTGATATAAGCACAATACTACATAAGAGAACTTAAGAATCATGGTTTAAAATCTGGGTATCGATATCAGTATCATTCTTGACCATAGATTTTAATGTCAATAACATCAATATTGACCATCAATAACATCTATTTTGGCCATAACAACAATATCAACCCCGATGTAGATCAGTATTATAGGGTAAATATCGTATCAGGTACCTAGAAATCCCGATATGATATTGCTGATAAATATCAGAATCGGTTGATAACTGAAACCATGCTAAGCACTTACTCTGAGGGGCGGCACACGCTTGTATACTGTATGTATTTGATTACACTTTCATTTATTTTATTGGATTTAGTTAATTAATAGCTATGGATTTAAATTGTCGATATTTTATTTATTTCTGCATCTAATAAAACATGCCCTAATATACACATATCATTATGCCCTTCCTACTTTTTAAGAATTTGTTGTGTTGCCATGTGTCTCATTTTGTGCCATATCCTTGTCTCTTGTCCACGCCCCTTCTTCTTGTGTGTGACCCTAGCCTAATCTATTTTCTTGGGGGAAAACATCATCAGGACCAAGGTCTATACCGTGTTATATTGTTCTTTTTCTTTTCTGTTCTTTTCAAGCAATAAGATATGTCTAAGATAACAGCGTGGTTAGAAGAATAATCAACTTTATTATGAGTCAATTTTTCCAGTAAGCAAACATGAGATAAGAAAGTTCCATATGTATATATGAAAAGGAGTGCTATAAGCCATATAACACATCTTGTTATAGTTTTTCCAGATTGTTTGATTCAGAGCTTTAAATGTCGATACCTGTACCTCACAATGAGTAATTTGTACATGGAATGATGGAATCTATTGTAGAGATGTAATGGCACACTAACCTGGTCATACATTTATTTTTGTATTTTGTTAAGTTGCATTTGTTTTTTTATTTACAAAGCCTTTTTTTTTTATAAATTTTGTTAGAGGCTTAATTCAATGCAAGTGATATTGGGAAGAAAAAGAATAGAAATGAAGAATCCATAGGTTAAAGGAGTTCTTGGATTGGACACATGGCAACCACTTTTGAATGTGTTCCTCATATTTTTGTAGTACTTTTTGTTATTTTGCATAAATGTACACTTTTGAGACAGTTCTGGCACAAATTTTGCCACACTTCTTCATTCTCATTGGTGAAATATGTATAAACTTTCACTTGCCGGGTATTTATGGAAAGATGAAGAATAAGGGGTATTCCCATATAGAAGTCATAAAAATGTATGATAGATTATTTTTTGATATATGCAAATATTGTATGAAACGTGTATGTGTCTACATGCACATTTTGCATGTTTATGTGTTTATGTATTCTTTATCTGTGTGCGCCTCATGTGTTTGTGCGCGTGTGCATGGGTGCAGTTGTTGCTACTTCTTTAAGGGGCTGTTTGTTTCGATGTAGTTGAACTATAATGTAGTTTTTATTTTTATAGTTGGAACACCTGGTCATATGTATGGTTTCACAACTTGTAGTTATAGTTTCAACTACAAGAAATGAAAAAGCAATTGTTTGGTTTAATGCATGATGAAGTTGTATTTTTCATAGTAGATGTGGAAAATTTTGACGTGTCATCTTCTTTTCTTTGTTTTTATTGTATCTCAACTACTTTAGTTGAAACTATAACCAATTTGGTCACAGTTCTAACTACAACAAAAATCCCTAAAATATAGTTTTAACTACTAAAATTGGAACTACATGCAATTTTAACCATCTCAAAATAAACAACTCGGTTATTATTTACTGTAGTCGAAGCCACATGTAGTTCCAACTAGAAGCAACCAAACAGCCTCTAATTGGGAAATATGTCATACAGATGGGGGTAGTTTTAGAGTTTTAGTGCTTTTTTCCCCCTTTTGGCATCTTGCATTATTCATATTAATTGTTTGGGTTTAAAAAAATGGATAAATATATATTTGATTTTTTTTTCCAAAGCATTCGCGAACATTCAGGGGTTAAAAAAAAGCCAGTCCAAGCTTTGCATATGGAAATATTGCTCCCTAGTCTGAAATATATGTGCATATTGAATAATATGACCACAACTAAATCCAGCATATGCAGAAAGCTCACATATCTAAGTTAAAGCCAAGTTAGGTTTCCGCTTGGCTCCTGATGATTGATCTAGGCTATCAGGAAAGCAGTCATGACATTGAAACTCAGCTAAAAGAGAATGTAGATCGTAAAAAGAGTGACATGGAATAGAAAGATTTACCAGGGCACAAGATGGCTGATGGTAGATTCTGGACATTGATGCAATGGTGATCTCAAATTCTCTAGACAGCGTTCCTTATCTTGAATCTCTAATCCTTGATGTTGGCGGGAAGGAGATGAGAAAAGTTGATGACAGGAAATATCGTTATGGGAGGTAGAATCTAGAAGAAAGATCTGGTTTTGCTGTCTATATGTTGCAAAAATATCCGGCGAGATCTGTAAAGTGATCTCAGCATGAGAAAATCCACAAGTAAAAGTGAGTCTGAATATAAAGGAAAACCTATACTAAATGAAGGAATACGTCTAATGAAATTGTGTACTTGAAATAATATGGATCTGTTATGGAAATATCATGGTGAACAAGGAAAGTAGTATTTAGCATATCTACAAGAAATCTGCACTATGATATGTTTGGATATGCTTATTACTTTCTGATATTCTTTCACATATCTGGTGAGAACTTGCATGTACAATGACGAAAAGTAATCTCAGTATGAGAAAATCTATAAGTGAAAGCAAGTCTGAGTTTAAAGAGAAACCTATTCTAAAGGGAATAAGCATGTCTAATGAAACTTTGTACTTGAAGTAGAAATATGGAGAAACCTGTTTATGGAAATATCATGGTGAACAAGGAAAGTAGTATTTAGCATATCTACAAGATATCTGCACTGTGATATGTTTAGATATGCTTATTACTTCCTGGATATGCTTTCACATATCTGAATTAAGATCAGGAGTGGCAGCAAGTCAGATCCTACAAAACACACATGGGACCATTGTAAATTTGTACGATCCACCCGCGTTTCAAATCCTCTGAGAAATTTAGTATCCATCAGGGAATCCAAATGCATTAATTTATCAAATTTACACATTTTGGATCCACTAAATCTGATACTTGTCCAATATCTACCAACATTTGTTAAGAATCATATAGAATCTGTCAAGATTTTCTTGCTCAATGTTTCTGTTTGGCTCTTTTTTTTTTTCTTCTTCCCAATGTTACACATGTCTAAGTAGTAAGCATATGATCAGTCATATAAATTATGTGGGAAAGGGAAGAGACGATTTAGCTAGCCTCACCGTATCCATGCATATCAAGTTATTTGGTCTAGATCCTTAAGGATTGATGTAGAGATCCAATAGGGAAATCAGTCTACTTGTAGGATCAATACCTCAAAAGTAAGCTATCCATAAACAAGCATCCGGGTCGGGTTTGGATCTAATCATCATGTAATCATGCCCCATCCTGACTCCCTAATTAGGATTGATCAGAGATATCATTACTGGAGTAAGAATATTTTTGATTGACATTATGATGGGTAAATCTCTAGCTGCAGAAGCAGCTAACCAAAGAAACAAAATTTTCGGTCAAGGGAGTGGTAAACTGGTTGTTACTGTTGATGTGTTGCTATGTTGGCACTGATCTTCAGTCATTTGATAAAACTGTCATTTGAGCTCATTTGCTGTTCTACTGTTGTTTCTTACGTACAGCATGAGCAGTAGTAACAGAAAGCCTATGTCAAAATTTCAAACCAGCGTCATGAATGTTCTTTTATCAATTCAGCTTCAAGGGTCACCTCCTCTGTTATGGTTTGTTTGGAATTTATGGTTCCTTAATCCTTAGTCGTAAACTTTCTGGACCCTATCTAAAAGAATGTCATTGTTCGTATCTGTTTGGGCTTGAATTCAAAATGATTTGCTTTCTTCTCGATGTGAAGCCTTTCAAATGCGTTTTCCAAGGAATATACCTTGCTACTTTAACTTTCAAGGTTACCATTTGCTTCATGGGAGTTAAGAATATCCTTTTGAGGGTGGAAGGCTTAATTATGAGACCATTTCTACAAAGCGAAGACTTTATCCCAAACTTTTGGGTTCAGCTGAAACACGGTACCAATTTTTTCCTCTTTAAATGGGGAGTTAATCGCCTATGTAGTTAGCATATTTGGGAAGGCTTGGTTCTCAGAATCTTGCCGCAAGTGCTTGGTTGGTTGTCCTTGTATGTATACTAAATCTTGACGCAAGTAGTTGGTCAGTTGTCCTTGTATGCATACTGAATTGTGATAAACAGTTAGAAAGAGGAAAAATGTTGGACACAGTTTGTTAAATATGTGGCATTAGTGATGAAAGCATCTACCATTAATTTCTTGTCTAGGGCTGCTACGAGATTTTTGAATGGCATCAATTACTGCTGGTTGTACTCTCTTTTGTTAACCGATTTTACTGCTTTTACTTCTAAGTTTAACTTAGAGATGAATTTTTGTGAGTGTGATGTGTGCGGATTTGTTCTTTTGCTGTACAAGGGTTGATTCTATTTGGGACAATTACATCCATTCTGCTCACTCAACATCTTTAGAGATGGTAGTGGGAGACGGGTGAACAAATGTTGTTTTAAATAATAAATCACACCTGTTAGTTGGAAACACACTTTATGTTCTATATATTACTGTGAAGTAAATCATATATCCTATATAGTGTCTCATACCACGATCTTGGGATATTGTATCATAAATGTCACTGTTTCTATTATCCTTCTAAAATATGCTTCATTCTCTGCATCTACATTCAGTTGAGATGATTGTGATTTGTATTTTAATATCCAGGTTATTAAAGATCAAGAACCAGAAGGGTTCCTGGAATTGTTCGATTCTGCTTGGTTTTCTTGCCAATGAGTGATTCTAGGAGCTTAACAATCTTGACGCTTCTTTAGTTTCCTTTCCTCCTGATCCCTGACGCTTTCTCGGTTTACTCAAAGCCAGCATCTATCAGTGAGGTATCACATGCCTGTCATATGTTAACCTCTGGATTTTTATTTTTTATTTTTTTTCTGGTAACCAAGTGTATTGCTACCCAAACACTACAAAAAAGAAAAGCCAAAGGTAAAAAAATTCTTTAAAAAAATGCAAAAGAAAAGAAGCTGTTTTTCTTATTTAACGTTTGCAACCGTTTGAATGACAGGAGGCTGCCAGAAAAGTCGCACCAGTTAGCTAGTTCCGCTTCTGGCGCGCGTGGATGTACAGTGTCCGTCCCCTGTAAGCTCAGATACTACAACTTCATGTGAATCTCATTTTCTGTACATTATTACAAGCAGATTCTTAGGTCTCTTTTGCCCTAATTGAGGAGCTAAGATCTCATTTCGTAATTAACCGGATTAGCTCATTTACTCACTTTTATTTTGTATCTGTACCCCCCAAAAAAAAAAATTCAAGTCTCATCTCATGTACTTCTAATCCTGTTAATTTGAGACCGCTTAATTAACTGGATTAGAAATAAAGAACTTTGGGTCTTGACGCATAATGAACCACTTTAGGTGAGAATTTGAATTCTATTATTTATTGTATTATTATTGTTATTTTCTTTTGAAGAATTTCTATCTACTTTTGAGTTTTTGTGGGGAGCTTCGAACGAGTAGGATTCCCAATTCAGTATGTTTGTTGATTATGAGTCGTACCAAAGCTTTTAGTTGTTGGAAGATTTTAGTTTAATATATCGAAGGATGCTTGTGTAAATCTAAATATTTTTAAGGATGAAAGATGTTTCCGCATGGCATTCTCTAAGGCCCTGTTTGCTTTCTTGGAAGGGAGAGAAGGAGAGAGGAAGAGATGCTCTCTTCTCTCTTCTGGTGTCTGTGTTTTTCGTGACATTCCCTTAAATTTTACTGGGTTTGATGAGATTTTACTTGGTGTCAAAGTTGAATAATATGAACATTATAAATTCTAGTCTTCACTAGAAACTAACAAAAAAGTACCTGAATTTATTTTCATATGAAGAAGCTAAGCTCGAGTAAGCTTATATAGAATATAACATGCAATAAAACACTCTGTATATAAAGCAGGGTGACTGTGAAGTCATGGCTGAATTTTTTCACTTTTCGGATGTTTAGTGCTTTGGATTCTTATGTTGGAGACCCAGATTTGATTCCCAGTGGTAATAATAAATGATTTTTATTTTATTTTTGAGCCCAAGGCTTGGGCGTGGTTAGTCTTGGGCTAAGCATAAATGAAAATGAAATTGAAAATGAAAATGAAAAATAAAGATGCGGGCTGGGCTTTGGGGGAAAATGTTTGGTGGGTTTGGGCTTTTTCTCCTCTTCTTTCTATTAATATTGATTATATAATTGAATATATAAATTATTGTTATTATTGTTTGGTATTTGCATCTAGATATTATTACTATTATTTGATATTTTATTATTGATATTTTTATTTAATAATACCTCATGCATTATAAATTATTATTATTATTATTGTCTAGTATTTGCATATAGATACTATTATTATTTGATATTTTATTATTGATATTATTATTTAATATTACTTTATGCGAGATATTATTATAATATTTTTTCTTTCTATTATTTTTTATTATAATTGATTATATAAAATATTATTGTTATTGTTTGGTATTTGCATTCAAATATTGTTATTATTTGATATTTTGTCATTGATATTATTATTGATAATTACCTCATGCATTATTGAACAAGAATATTACAATTACATTCAGTGATTACAAGATATTATTATAAGAGGTTAAAAATAAATAGATAAGTGAATCAGACTTTCTCGGTTGGTGAACAGAATAACTAAAACACTTATTCTGAATGTTTTATTTTTATTGCTTCATCAAGCTTCTATTTATTCATGTTCAATTCATGTTCATGTTTACTATCTGAAGTATAAATCATGCTTAGTATTACTATTTGGATACCACTTCTTAGATTCTTTACATGATTTTACTCACTGAGTTATCGAGCTCAAGATTATTTTATTGTTTTATTATTTTTAATTTTAATTTATTTTAAAAAAATGCATGTGTCCCTCAATATTTTTCAAAAAACTCCATATGCCCTTTCTTCTTTCTTCGCTGCGATTGTTTGAAAAACACCTAGAGGGGGGGTGAATAGGTGTATTGCTAATCTAATGATTCTTTTTAAAACTAAGTATGATGAATGATGCAACGATCTCTCAAAATAAGACTAAGAGCCGAATACCCCGTGAGAGGTTCTGAACTCCTTCCTCCCAATTCCCCTTGAATGGGTTAGAGGTGCGCAATGCAACCTTATTGTATGAGATATGATCGAACAAGGCAAAGTATGATGGATGAATAGTGAGATGCACACAATATATCACAAGTATCACAAGCTTGAAGTAAGAGCACAAAGAAAGAAACAAGATCACACGCAAGTAATTTAAAGCAATATAGTGCAAGAGAAATTTAAAGTAAGAATTGACACAAGGCAATCGCAAACACAAGATATTTGTTTCGAGGTTCGAGCCACCGCTCTACTCCCCGCCTTCACCTCCGTGAAGGGTTTCCACTATCCACCGAGGACGCCTTACAATTTGGTCTACCGAAGACCCAAGCACCTAGCTTCACAACTTACAAAGACCTCTACTGAAGAGGTTGCTCCACAAGAAAAAGGATCATAAGAACAAGAGTGATCACAACAAGATCACTAAACTCTTTCTCAAACTCTTTTACAATCTCTCACTCTTTTACAACTTCACTATAGAATGAGTAAGGGATTTTTGGCTCTATGAAGTGTAGTGAGAAAACTTCAGTTGTAGAGTGATATTAGCAATCAAACACAACTGAAAAACAAGATAAAAAAGAATTGGAATTGAATTGCTCAAACAAATTTTTCTTCTCTTTTGAAAAACAATGAAAACTAGAGGATTTTTCTTGGTGAATAATGAGGACCTATTTCCCTCTATTTATAATGAGAGAATAGGTTAAAAACATTTTCTTTACACCTAATTTGACCTGAAAAAGGTCTCCAACAACTCTCAAAAAGTCTGTTAAAACAGAAAATAAAAACAGTTTTCAGAATTGCACCAAAGAGGAAAGAGCCGTTGGCTTTTGCAGGCTTGGCGGTCGACCGGGTCGGTCGACCGTCGCCTTGTTGGCAAAGAGCCGTTAGGCTCCGGTCGACCGTCCGTTCGACCGTCTTCTTTGACAAAACACAGTTTCCTTCTCTCGGTCGACCGGGCGGTCGACCCAGAAAACCCGAGAGCAAACTGTTCACAGTCGGGTCGACCGGCCGGTCGACCGACAGACATGCACAGACCGTGCATGTCCTGACACAGGCGCCGGTCGACCGGGCGGTCGGCCGGACTTGCCTGAAACAGAAAAACTGGCAGTTTTTTGAAGTTGGAAATTTTTGTAAAAATATTTTGAAATACTTACAACTAAGTATTATGCAAGAAATAGTCTATACACATGTTTTAAACAAGATATTCAAAATGTAACAAATTGGATACATGTATATATAAACTAAGGCATAAAACTTAGAAACAACCGTTTTTGAAACATAGAATTTGTAAAGAATAATGTGTGTGTGTATCCTAGAGCCAAATATCCTATACTCAAACTTTAACATTCTATTCTTACAATGTTCTAGGGACTTTAAGGCTTCAAGAGGGGCTATCTCCACATGATCTTCAATTTTGCATCTTGAGCCCAAATTGAGTTGTCTTGAGTCCAAAACACCTTCCTTTAGGGAAGAAGACATCTATTTGAGATATAAACCTGAAACACACTTAAACAACAATTGATATTAGTACAAATAACTAATATGTTTTGTAATCATCAAAACACACTAAAAACGGGTGATTGTAACCTTGGGCCAACAGTTTGTAGCCCAAAAAAGTGGGGTGATGGGTGTGGTTGATGCCCCCACAAAAAATGAATTCGCCCGATAATGAGTTTCAACCCCCATTTATTTAAAAAATTCCCAAAAGGCCCCCTTCTTCCTGCTTCTTATAATTAATATAATTATATATATCATAATTATTTTTTATTTTATTCATGATAATAATTATATTTTTATTATAATTATAAATTATATGTAATTATAGTTTGTATTTAATTTAAAAATTATAAGTAATTATTTTTAATTATAACTATTAAATTATAATATTAGTAATGATAAATACCAAATTATAGTTATAATTATAATTTTGATTATAATATATACAAGACAATAAGTAATTCTTTCAATTTAAAGAATTGATGGCTTCACGAACTAAGTTCTCCAAGCTTGCCAAAATGCCTCATGATAATTAATAATTCAATTATTCGTTTATTTTCTTCAATGGTAGTAATTTTTATTATAATTATACATTATCAATAACTGTAATTTTTATTATAATTACAAAATTATAAGTAATTATATTTCTAATTATAATTATTAAATTATAATATTTTTAATAATGAATACAAAATATGAGTTATGATTATATTTTTTTATTATAATTACTACAATATAATAATTAATTCTTTCAATTTAAAGAACTGGTGACTTCACCCCAATTTCTCCCAAACTTCCTAAATGCCGCCCATTCTTCCCTAAATGAAGACAAAATGGGTTCAAGTTTTGCTTGCCTCAGCCCCCACTATCGACTCGGGGGGGTGCTTGCTATATTAATAATTCAGAGACCATTACATATAAAAAAGAAGCTAACTTCTCAGATAGAACATTATCAAATATTATATGTATAATTGCAACTTGCAAATTATTCTTTTAATTTTTTTATGAATATTATGACTTTCATGGATATTATGTACGTGATAAGTACCGTATTATTCATGTACAAAAATAAAGATACCGGAAAAACTCACCAACTAAGAATTACATTCATGACCAAGAGTGAAATGAATCACCTTGAATATTGCTATCGATGTGCAAAATATGGGTAGAAAGCTATAAAATTAGTCCATTTCTAAGGTTAATTATAAATTGAGCACTCCCATGCTTTTTTTTCATTTATCAAACATATTTTCCACCATCTAAGATAGCATATAAAATAAAATGATGTCGTCTAATATTCTACTGAATGAATGTATCTGTTTTCTTTTGTAAAGGGAGAAGATTTTTAAGGAATTCTATCTCGATTTCACACAAGAAAGATTTCACAAAATATGGTCAGGTGGCTTTAAGTAACTACTTGATCATATCTCCCTCTTCAATTATGGAGTTAAATTAAAACAATTGAATACCCCAATCCTTCTGATTAATTTTTTCTAATGTTAAATTATTCATAATATTCATATATTTAATTTAAGAAATCACATATAGAAAAAAGAGAGGGAGAAAAATTAAAGACATTAGAGTTCCCCCCAAAATAATTATAACTTATTATTATTATTATTAACATTAGTATTATTATTGCTTAGTATTTTAAAATAGGAGTATCACATATTCACACACATTCACAAATATTTTCATAGTATTTCTGATCTGAAAAATTTTCACATAAAAATATTTTTTGTATAAAATCTATTTAACAATATTGTTTATACATACAAATTTTTAGATACACACACATGCAAGTATTTGTAAAATATATAATTTATTTATTTGAAATACATATTTTTACATAACGAAATATTTACTTGGCATGAAGAATAATATAGTTTTTTAAAATAACATAAATTTGTTACAACGCAATTAATCTGATTACTACTATAATTATAAGTGTTATCAGGTAAATACAAATACTCATATAATTATCCAACTTCTTTTAAGATTGCATTAAAGTGATGAATCCACTCACTCAAGATCACAATAAAAATCTGCTTAAATTAGAAAATTAAATATAACCCTATGACTTCCCCCAAATGGCACCTACAGGCCACAGCCAGTTCTTACCTCTCAGCCCGGCCTGCATCCCAATAGGGCCCCACCTCTCCCGCCCGCAAAACACGGGCCAAGTCAAATCCAAGTCCTCTCAAGTGGGCCCCACAATAAACAGAAGCTTTGATTTCATCTCATCACTCTCCTTCTTCCTTTCCCAATTCAAAGCCCTCTCTCTCTCTCTCTCTCTCTGTGAGCCCCTCGGCGCCGGCAGCGACCGACCGCCATGGCCGAAGCCCTAACCATAACTCTCCTCGTCGACGAGGAACGCAATCGCGTCGTTTTCGCGGAGTCGGACCACCGATTCGTAGACATCCTTTTCAGCTTCCTCACCCTCCCCCTTGCCACCATCGTCCGCCTCCTCGACAAGAGCTCCTCCCTCGGCTCCCTCGATCGCCTATACAAGAGCGTCGAGGACCTCGACCCCCAATTCCTCCAGTCCGAAGCTTGCAAGTCGATGCTCCTCCGCCCTCGGAGCGTCTCCGGCGCCAAATGCGAGGGCTTGGCGATCAATGTCGACGATTCGGGCCATCGGGTCTATTACAAGTGCTCGCAGCGCCCGAGTTCTTGCGGCGTGAGCGCGATTTGTGGAGTGAAGTGCAAGTGTGGGGGGCGCCTTGATGTGCCCATTGTGGGGTTTGGGAAGGGGAAGGGGAAGGGAAAGGGGGAGGGATTGGATGGGGTTTTTGTTAAGGTAGAAGGGAGGTTTATGGTCAGCGATGATTTGATGGTTAGGCCGGTGTCGATGGGGGAGATGTTTGGCCTGTTGAATAGGCTTGGGATCGATGATGGGAGCATACTTAAGAAGAAAGCTGTGAAAGTGGGGAAGGAGGAGGTGAGTATTTCATATCTCAATGACTGTAAAAGTTTTACATTTTTTGAGTAGTTCATTGTAAGTGTTAGATAGACTTACCGAATTTGCAAGGATGTTACAATTAGAACTAACATGGTAATTGTTGGAGTAATGAATTGTGTTACTTAATTGTAGTTTTTTCTAAGTAAAAAATGGTTGGAAAAAACACCGATGTTCCATTAAAAAGTCATTAACGAAACAAGCAAGTTCCAAAAGGTACAACAGAAATGAACACCCTGACATAAAGCCTCTCCCCTCAATTCCAACTAAAGAAAGAACAAGCTGACCAAACAAGCATCAACGCATGAAGCACAAGGGGGCGACAGGCTATAGCAGAGACCGGATCACTCCTCAGTGATTGAGTCCTTTGAACCATCGATAGTGCCATCGCCATCGTCTGTAGGGGCGTCCAAGTCGACGAACACCGTGAAGAGGGCGACAGCTCTGGATCTGTCGTCCTCAGTGAGCAAATTTGTCCAAAAGAAAATGTCAACCAAAATATGTTGTAATTACTGTTGTGGAGGCAAGATAGAGAGCGAAGAATTCTATTGTTCCTCTCCCTCCATATGGCTTAGCAAACGCTGTTGCTACCAAAACACACCCGAAAATCCCGCATATGCACTGATGTTTGACATCCAACCACGACCTTGGTGCGTATATTATCGTTGGAGAAGACACATTCATATGGCTTGATTAACTGATTTGGACTCGATGTAATTTTTATTTTATTTGAGTCAATTTTTTTTTCTTGTTTAGTAATTTAGTACCATATCTGTTGTAAGAAAATTCTTGTACTTTTGTAAAGGACATTTAAAGGCTCCTTGCTGAATAATGAATGAATGCTGAATTTTGAAAAAAAATACGTTTGTGAGTGCTAATTTCTTCCCCAAATTCTCTCTTAGGAGTGTGAAACTCTAAAGAAATTCTAGTTTAAGAGTGTAAAATCCTCGCTAGCCCTAATTTAGAGTGTGAAATCCTAGTTAGTTTACCTTAAACCCTTTGACTCTCCAATATCCTAACCCTAATCTCTCCCCCAAAATTTTCTTAAAAATCCCCCAAAACTAGAAAATAGAAAATGCATTATTCATCATCTTCTTTGCATCTCTCATCAAAACGTAACTCCCGCAATCTCCCTCCCTCTCGATTGCTTCCCTCCCTTCTCTCTCTGGCTGTTTCCTAGTTTCCCTTCTCTCTCCTGCAACCACCCCTCATTCCCCGCTGCTTCTCCCCTTCTCTGGTCTCTCATTCTGTTGCCCTCTTTCCCGTGGATTCTCTTACCACTGCCCTCTCTCATCCTTCCAGCCATCTCTTCCATCACCTTCCCTATTACCATTACCACCACTTCCTTTCTCCTCTGTCGTCGCTGAGCTCTCCTTCATTTTCTATCATTGCCACCATTGTTTCTCTATATTGTTGTCGCTGTTGCCTTTACCCATCGTCGATGTTCATCTCCATCTGCTTCTCGCCGTCGCTTCCTCAACTGCCTCTTTGCACCACTGCCCTTGCCTGCACCTCCCCTTTCCACCTAACACGACACTGTCCTTTTCTGCTGACCTAGCTACTGCAGCCCTGCCCACGTCATGAGAATTTGATGCGAGTACAATTCGGGTTTGCAAGCAGACCCTCATTGACCTGACCCGAATTCAGTTGCAGTTGACTTTGTGTTTAACTTCTCAGACCTGATCTGCCAACCGCAGTAGATTTCAAATCGAGATTTCAGATCTAGATCTAGACCTGGATCTGCAACTGCAATGCAGGCCCGATCCTTAGTCACAGTCTATACTCGTTAAGAGCAGAATATACCCGTTAACATCGGGTTTGAGTTTCAGGCCATTTCTCAGCCGTCCGAGCCCGATTCGAGCGATTTTTGAGGCGTTGTAACCACGACAGATAGGGCTATACATCCAACATGCATCACAAGGATGTTGAGGTCAAATGTGATTCTCAGTAGGTACATTTTCTAATCCAGATAAGTTATTTTAGAGTTCGATACTTAATCTTTGTGCTTTTATCGATTTTATTGATGTCCACTTAAATTGGTGATGTTGTGCGTATCTTTTTACTCTTAATCTCTTAGTCTTAATATTGATTGTATAACTTTGCCTGCATAGCATAAATGACATTAGTAATTTATTCTTGCTTTGGACTTGATTAGTCTACGCATGTTACTTTGATCAAACAATTTGCTAGTTTATTAGCTTTTGGTCTTTCCCTACCCAATGATCATAGCTTGTTGGTGAACCGTGATTTTACTTAATTGATTTTCTCTCTCACAAACATGTCACATCAGGCACACAATTGTGTGCCCAGGTAGTAAATAACTCCCGACAAGAAGCCGGTTTGTTACAGATGCAACTATTGAGTTTTGGCATACTGGTATTTAAGAAGCATAAACATGGACACAACATGATATGACATACTGATACATAAAAAAATCAAAAGTAGTTTATACAAAATAAGTAATGACCTGGCAAGAAATATCGTGCCTACACGATACATATCCAATATGGACACAACTTCATAATAGAAATAGATGTGCTACACAAATAAACACCAATCTAAAGCCCTGTTAGCTGAGATTTGACCAAAATTCAATTATCTTGGTAGTAGCATAACTCATAAATATTGGTTAGCCCATGCATAGTAATTACTACGGATTATGGATGAGACCAGAATCGGGTTTCTTCATGAATATTGGATGGTTCCAAGGATAACTCTCATTTAATTGCTACAGGTGATGAAAGCTATGATGTGAAACTGTATCTTGTGTGCTCATATATGAAGAGGTATATGAAGAGGGCAATTGTTAAGGATTCATTGGTAATGCCCAAGAAGGTGTGGAGAAATGAAGAGGAGTTAACTGTGACAATGAGACAAAGACAACCTTCTAAAATTTAATTTTTTGAGCCAAAGGTTGTACCAAGTCATACACTGGCTTGTTTTGCAAGTCTCTGTGATGCAGACAACGTAACGAAAACTTAGTGTATCTATCATTATTGGAGAAAACGCGTCAACTCGACATGATCTAGTAGTTCTAGTAGTATTAGGATTATTACCTTATATTTCTTATTTTTGGTTTTTTAATAATCAGAATTGTGGTAGAATTTTGATTTTTTTCATGTAGGTTTTCTTTTCATGTATTTTTCTTTCTTTTAGACTTTTGATTTCTTTTAAGAGTTTGATTTTATAATCCAGATAGAAGTAGGAGTACAATTTTGTAGCCTATATAAAAACCCTATGTATTCACTTTTTTGTAGCCTATATAAAGACCCTATGTATTCCATACACTGGCTTGTTTTGCAAGTCTCTGTGATGCAGACAACAGAACGAAAACTTAGTGTATCTATCATTGTTGGAGAAGACGCGTCAACTCGACATGATCTAGTAGTTCTAGTAGTATTAGGATTATTACCTTATATTTCTTAATTTTTGGTCTTTTAATAATCAGAATTGTGGTAGAATTTTTGATTTTTTTCATGTAGGTTTTCTTTTCATGTATTTTTCTTTCTTTTAGACTTTTGATTTCTTTTAAAGTTTGATTTTATAATCCAGATAGAAGTAGGAGTACAATTTTGTAACCTATATAAAAACCCTTTGTATTCACTTTTTCAATATACAACAATTAATGAAAGCTTTTACTCTCAATTCCATTTAATACGAATTTCTTAATTCTTCTCTATTAGTGATGTGATACCCTATTAGACTCAATTATTGGTGTAATATCATAATTGATTTATATCTCTCTATTTCTTTCTTTATCTTCATGTTAAATTTCTTCCTTCTATCAACTCAGCGCCTTCATCCACAAACTTCAAAAACCTCATCATAACCGCCTCCAATCTCTCACGTATCTCCTCTCACTGCTGAAGCCCAGAAAAATAGCCTCCTGTCCTGTGCCACAAACAATCAACATATCACTTATTTGCGAGGGCATAATTCTGCTGCAGTGACCTCCCTTGTTCGGACCGTATCTCTCTCATTTAGAGTTAAAATCACACGAATTTTGATTCGTTGGATTCTTAAGAAAAAGAACTACACATCCATAATAATTCAGAAGGAATCAGAGGTACAAATCCAGTCCAGAACTACTTATATTATAAGTATGATATTTTACATCTCTAATTTCTTGTCATTATTGATCCCTATTTACTATAAATTGTGAATGTGAGATTCTGCTTTCCCAGTAGTCTATAGCTTTCTTTATTGATCATTGAATTGCACTTGCATAACATTAGCATTGAATTAATACTTTAATATTTGAAATCGATGAGTATATGCATGTTAAAGAAACATAGTTAACATTCATTATTTTAAGCTTTTATACCAATGATCGTTCTTGTTGGTGAAACATTTTATTGAGTTATTTTATCTATTGCTTTCGCCCCCGTACACATTTCACATTAGTTTGGCATCAGAGCACAGTTAGCTAGGATTTGCATATTAGTCACATTTATTTACTTTCTTGCATCTAGTTAAATTTTATTCAAAACCCAAAAGAAGGGTAAATCCTTCCCTGAATTTCGTACGATTGGTGTTTAACTAAGAAATTTTCTCTAGCAGCAGGAAGACGTTAATGCTGATGAGTCCCAAACTTATAGATAAGCAGATCGCGAAGGGGTTTGCAGTTGTTGCACTTGTTGCTAGAGAGATCACTAATGATTCTCAGGAGCAGATTTCTCTTGCAACAATACCCATATTAAAGGAATTTGTTGATGTTTTTTTCGAAGAGCTCCCAGATAGTTTACCTCCTATGTGTGACATCCAACAGCTATCGATTTGGTTCTGGGATCTTCTCTTTCTAACTTGCTTCACTACAGAATGAATCTGACAGAATACGCTGATCTCAAAAGGCAACTTGACGAACCGTTGAGTAAGGGGTTCATTAAAGAAAGTTTGAGTTCGTGCGTTGTGCCGGCCTTGCTAACCCTTAAGAAATATGGTTCGTGAAGAATGTATGTGAATAGTCGCGCCATCAACAAGATTACCGTCAAATATCGGTTCCCATCCCCAGACTGGATGACATGTTAGTCATGATGTCTGGAGCCACTATCTTCTCAAAAATTGATTTGAAAAATAGCTACCATCAAATTCGGATTCGTCCGAGTGATGAGTGGAAGACCGCTTTCATGACCAAAGATGGTCTATATGAGTGGATGGTCATGCCTTTTGGCTTAACAAATGCTCCCAGCATTTTCATGCGAGTGATGACCCAGATATTATGATCCTTTATGGGTAAATTCCTGGTCATCTACTTTGATGATATTTTGATTTACAGTGGGACATGGGAGCACCATGTGGGTCATCTTAGATAAGTTTACCATGCGTTGCGGAAAGAACAACTGTACGCAAATCCTAAGAAGTGCGTATTCATGACTGACAGAGTCGTATTCTTGGGGTTTGTGGTATCAACTCAAGGGGTTTCAGCTGACCCTCAGAAGATTCAAGTGATTATAGAGTGGCCGGAACCCAAAAATATTCGAGAAGTAAGAAGTTTTCATGAGCTTGTGACATTCTACAGGCGATTCATAAAGGGATTCAGCACTATCATGGCCCAATTACGGACTGCCTGAAGAAAAAGAGTTCTAGTGGTCCGTAACCGTTGCTAAGGTGTTCAAGGAAATTAAACAACGAATGACCGAAGCACCTGTCATGAGACTTTCTGATTTTTTCAAGGTGTTCGAAGTTATGTGCGACGCTTCAGGCATTGTCATAGGTGGAGTACTCATTCAAGAGAAGCACCCAATTGCCTTCTTTAGTAAGAAATTGAGCGGAGCTAAACTGAACTATTCCACCTACGATAAAGAATTCTGTGCGGTTGTGCAATCGTTACGTCATTGGCGGCATTATCTCTTACCACAAGAATTTGTTATTTACTCGGACTTCGAGGCATTACGGTAGCTTAACTCACAGAAGAAGCTCAGTGCTAGACGCGGTAGATGAATTGAGTTTATGTAAGACTACACTTATACCTTGAAGCACACATCTGAAATTGAGAACAAGGTAGCGGTTGCACTCAGTCGTCGCACCTGTGTGCTTAAACAACTGAGCGCTGAGGTAGTGGGTTTCGAGCGAATCAAAGAAGAGAACATGTCATGCCCCGATTTTGTAGAGATTTTTGTGCCTTGAAGCAAGGGGTGACGCAGGAGATAGATGATTTCCTACTCCAGGATGACTATCTATTTCAATTTCGCACGTTATGCATTCCCCGTATATCTCTACGCGACTATCTTGTTTGGGAACTACATGCTGGGGGACTTGCTGGTCGCTTCGGATGACAGAAAACCATAGATGCAGTAGAGAGTGTTTTACTAGTCAGGCCTAAAATGAGATGTTGCGAGACTAATAGGGCAATGTCGCACCTGCCAATTGGCCAAGCAACGAAAATAAAACACTGGCTTGTATATGCCCTTTCCCGTGCCAGATCGCCCCTGGTAAGACGTAAGTATGGATTTCGTGCTGAGACTTCCAAAGACTATCAGGAAGCATGATTCTATATTTGTGGTTGTGAACCGTTTTTCAAAGATAGCCTGCAACAAGACTTCAGATGCTTCCAAAATTGCTCAGATTTACTTTGACGGTGCAGTTAAGCTGCATGGTTTACCCAAAATCATTGTGTCGGATAGAGATATCAAGTTTATAAGTTACTTTTGGAAAACTCTATGACACAAGATGGGAACTAAGCTCAAAATTTTTAATACTTTTCATCTCCAAATAGACAGCCAAACCGAGGTGGTTAACAGAAACCTAGAATTTTTTTGTGATGTCTAGTCGGTGAACATTTGCGGAATTGGGATCTCATCTTACCCGCTGTTGAGTTTGCATATAATAGTTCATGTGATAGGTCAATAGGCATGAGTCCATTTGAGATAGTACACGGTTACAAACCTAGGAAGCTTATAAATCTTATTCCCTTGACACAACATCTTATAGTGCCGAGTCGGCATTTGCATTTGCATCGCATATACATGATTTACATAAAGAAATGAGCAAGAAAATTCAGGAAAGTAACGCTCAGTATAAATCTTATGCTGATTTGCATCGCAGGCATCTTGAATTTAATGAGGGTGATTATTTATTGGTTCGGATTCGTCCTGAGCGGTTCTCGCCTAGAGCTGTTAAGAAATTGACTGCTTGCAGTGCTGACCTTTTTAAAATCCTTAAGAAAATTAATCTAAATGCCTATGTAATTTATTTACTTCCGAATTTTGGGTTAGTTCGACATTTAATATATCATACTTGGTAGCTTATAAAGCTCCTCCTTTTAACCCTGATAATCCACTTATGGATCTTGATGAGCATATCCCCGAGCCTTTATTTGAGGGATTCCACTTTCCCCTATTGCTGACAACAATTGACCCATTTACAATAGAATAAATTGATAGCATAAAAGATGATCAGATCATCTCTGCTAGGGATGATGGTTGCGGACGGTATCTAGTACATTAGAAAGGTTGTTCAGCATCTGATGATACATGGATTACTCGAGAAAACCTGCAACCATTAGACCCAGATTTGTTGGAGTTCTATGAGAGTTATTTGGAGCCATACTCGACGAAGTCGAGTTTTTTTCACCCCGGGAGTACTGATGGGGGTATCACACCGGTTCCTTTATGTACACATCAGTGCCGTCGTCATTGTGTCACATCGGTTCCATTTTGGCTCTTGTTTTGAACCCTAGTTGTTTATGAGTCAATTGATATTATTGGAGGATTGTGTAGGCCATATTTTATTTTGTTCGTTGTTTTTCGTTTGAGTCCAATCGGACTTCGTTTGAGTCAGTTTGAGGATTTCTGATTTAGGTCTAATTGATCGAGTCTTCTTTTATTTCGTATTGCTTTATTGAGTCCAATATGTTTAGTACCATATCGGTTATGCGGTGAAACTCTTCTTTGTAAGTCTCTATTTAAGAGACTCAGTTTGATGAATAAAGGCATTGAATATTTTGGATATAAAGCTTTGTCTGAGTTTTGATTCGGTCTATTTTTGATTGGTTCAACTGGTGATGAAGCCTAAATCTAGGTTGTGACCTGTGATCATATCCATAACTCTAAATCCCCTGATTTGATATTTGATTCCACATCAATATAACTAGGGTTGGAGCTAGGATTTTCATGTAGGGGGACCACAATATAAAGCAATTGTTAGTTATCAATATGTGCAGTAATTTTAGCTAGTTAAATGGGTTTTAGGGCTAGGTTACAATAGAAGTATAATGTCGAAAACTCTAAAGTATATAAAAATAGCTAGCATATGGTTTATTTCTTGTATCCATGAAATACCTTGGCCATCCAATGCAGCAACTGAGGTTACCCTCTTGGGGCTGACTGGGACCAAGCACGCATTCAGTTGCCAGATGTCTATTCAACTTCTTTATTAGTTTATCTTGTGATTGAAATTACTCATATCTGAAATTGATTCTTTACTGAATTATCTTTGTTTGAACAAGAGAGAATAGCGCGTGCTCTTTCTTTTTGACGAAAAGAGCATAAAATAGTAAATAGACTCATGACATTATAAACAATTTTTTCTTTTAATAGAAAGCGTGCCATGGAAAGTATCTTTTTTATAGGTGGAAAGCTACTTAGAAGCTATAAAATGGTAAGGCACTTTAAACAATTCCCATGTTGTGTTTAGGCTTTCAGAAATCATTTTTGTATAATATCTATGCTTTGACTGAATATAGTTCCTAAAAGCTGATGATGGAACACCGTCATGTCATGGTCAAATAAGCCTTTTCCCTTCAAAATGGGGAGAGCTATGGAGAAGGCGGCTCCATAGAGATACTTGTCCAGTTATATGACTCTGTATCAACCTGAGGTCTACCCTCAAGTATGTGCCAAAACAGCTGATCCTGAAATATAAGGTCAGGCCTGGCATTGGCGAGCTTTAAGCACCAAGGACCTGTTCCTGCATAAGCATGTGGTCCACGCCAGGGTCAGCCGTAAACTGGAATCAATGTTTCTTGGAAAATTTCAACGTGTGTCGTGGTCTTGGTTATTAACAGCCCAATTAATAACTCTGCTTAATTCTAAGAACAAAGTTTTGTTAACTATGAGATAAATCTTTCTTGATATATATCTTATCAGTCCTTTCCAGAATCCACCCTGGTATAATGTTTTTCTTGGATTGCGTGCTGCAGATTTTGAGCTTGCTCAAGAGATTACTAGTCTCGAGGACCCCTCTGACAGATGTCTTCCTGCAAGAGACAGACATCTGTAATGTCAGAGAGAAGTCAGTGCTGACAGACATAACTCTAGCTAGAATCAACAAAAAAATAACAGCCACCGATTCGAAGAGAATAAATTTGAAGCTTTATCTAAGTGCAGAGAGTGACAAAGTGGTTTACGCAGAAGCAGGGGAAGACTTGGTGGACCTTCTACTCAGCTTCCTTACATTCCCATTGGGATCTGTCGTAAGACTCTTGGAGAAGCGTTCATCCCTTGGATGTACTGACAACCTATATGACAGTGTTGTTGAGCTTCTAAGCAGTGATTTTGGCTACATGAAATCTGAGGAGTGCACGAACATGCTGCTGGCGCCTATGCTACCTCCCCATTTTGGGTGCCATCATCAGTTATTAAGTATTGTGGAAGTGTCTGCACAAAAGATCAGAACATGTGAATGTATTGGTGAACGATGCGTTCATGGTAGAGGATATGATGAGATGAACCCAAAGAAGCAGAACTCGAATTTGGGATCTGGAGAAGGCTATGCTAGAGGGATGGTGAAGTTCATGGGACCGATGAATTGGAGGTGACGCCACTGTCCCCCATTTCTGGCTTTCACATTATCAACAAGTTGATGGTTCCTATCGGCAGTTTAGAGGAGGCAGACGCCAGCCTGGGAGAAGCTGAGGTGAGCTTCAGTTGTGAAACTATCATCATCATCATCATCATCATCATCTGAGCCTGTTCCCATTTGAATGGGGTTGGTTATGGTGCCAAATGCTCCATGAAACTTGCACGCGCATATCACTAATGGGTAACGCTCTAGCTTCCAGTGCAAGCGCTGCTGTGTGTGTATGTGTGTGTGGTGCATACCAGTCTTATTAAACTGTACAAGACCTGCATATACCGGTGAAAGTATCTATTGGTTTAGATTGCATATTGATTCTTTTTTTTTTTTGGCTGATGCTTGCAGGCTTTGAATCTGTTGAAGGCTTGTTTGATCTCACACTCGGTCCTAAGCGATGTCTTCTCCTCTTATCCAATGATGCTACTTGAACAAAACTGGTGTGGACGGCTACAGAGAAAATGTGATGGCTTTCAAGATTAAGTAGGTAACAGTAAAATGACCTGTATATGGTTATAGAGAAACTAGTACTCTGTTTTATTTACTAATATTATATTGAAGCAGAATTTTCCTTGAGATATCTTAATATTCAAGTTGTGTACATGGATTTAATTCGTGGTAGATATGAGCTATGCTTATTAATTGAAGGAAGATGTTATCCTTGCTGGGCTGAATGGAGAGAAGCTTTCAAGAGACAAAGAAGAGAACATGTGGGAAAATGATGTTTAAGTCACTGATATGGAAAAATTGTTGGAAAAGATTTCTGGTAGAAGAAGAGATTGTCACATTAGCAAATCTTTTCAATCTACTTGCCTTTAAACTCGAAAACTTTTTCAAGAGAATTGAAGTCCTTTTTTCTTTTTTAAACCTCAAGGAAGTAGTATTGAAGTCTACTTTAGCTAATCATTACTTACTGGTGTCTTCCTTTTCCTTCATGTTTATATGCACATACATTTTGTTTTCCTCGTGATATTTCGTCTTCCAAGTGTAATACCTCTCGGAGTAGATATCTGCTCATCAAAATATAAGAATGCTGGCAGAAGAGTGGTCTCGTGATCCAACTAGTTAACGTGGCAACGGGACTCACGATTTTGGTCTTGTTTTCAGCAAGAGGTTGGACAAAAGCGACGAGATCAAAGGCTGAGACAGTTACCATGCTGAATCGTGAACTGATCAAAATGACATCCTACTTATTCTTGATTGATGTTAAACACAACTAAACCCTCATAATGATACAGTTTAATTCAAGTCCTCATAAAATGACTTGCTCCCCGAGTTTGCTACAAAAATGCTGATCTCTCAATGGCTCCTCAGACTGTTTCATGAGTATGCATGACCCACAAGAAGTAATTCTGCCCCTCCTCGCTAATCTGGCTACCCCCACAAAGTCTGTATCATAGACCTGCATCTCGAGCCAGCTAACATCGGCAAAGTCCATGGCTAGACCCCATGTTGAGTTGGATGTCGAACAAATAGTCTCACATCGGATAGACATGTGGATGATCTTGGGTATATAAGAATTTAGGCAACTGCACCTAGAAAGTTAGTCTTTTGGGATGATACTCCAAGTCCTTATAATTGGTATCAGACCCATGCCCTAGTCATGTGCGTAGGTGAAGTTCAATCCCTTAGGGCGCAAAAGGTGAAGTAAGCCCCTGTAAAGCTAGTTTGGCTTCGAGAATTTGACAACACTACTCTTCTTTCACATAAGATGTGTCTTGTTGTGAACACCAGAAACACTTTCCCTAATACAATCTTGCTGTGAAACACTGACACAAGTCACACAACAAGAGAAAACACCAAGGGACTTCGCAAAGGAAGCATAGAAACAATTTTAATCACTAATAAGCAATAAAGACTAAACACAAAATGACGATTAGTCGACTGATCTAACTAATTACTCGATTAATCCTTCTCATTAGTCAACTATACAGTCGACTACTGAGATGTACCCACTTTCTATTGCGCCACATCAATTGACTCCCGTGACGCGGAGTGGGAAAGCGAATGATGCCGTAGAACTTGTTCTAGCGCCCACGAACTCTGAAAGAATTTTCAGGTAGAAGATGTACTCGAATCCACGAGTAAAGATAAGCAACTCGAATTCATGAACAATTTGGAGAGAAATATCAATTTTATTAATCAATATTCGATGTCAAAAGAAAGAGTATAAGGGCCTATTTACAGGCTTACAAAAGAGTACACTCCTATAGGAAACTATAACTATTTCTAAAAGAAAATAAAAAGAATTAAAAGAGTCCTCATCTATCTAGGTAATCTAATTCAAAATAAAGAAAGAGAAATTCAAATCGATGTTTAAATTGGACCCCAAAACGAAATCCTATTCAAAAATAAATTTTCTGATACGCTGTCGATTAGTCGACTTATATTGGGGATTAGTCGACATATATTGAGGATTATTCGACTACACTGTAAACTTCGGTAGAATCCAACTCTCTGTTAGCTGCATTAGTCGACTTATGAACTTCATAAGTCGACTACTCATGGATGATCTTGTTGCCTGTTTTAATATCCTACATCAGTCCCTCTCTCTTCAAAAGAACTCATTCTTGAGTTCCTATCAAGATATAGCTGCTTGGTAGGGACTCTTACATTGATATTTTTTCTCTCCTCAAATATACATTCATCATATCTTCTTCTCTTTCAAAAAGTTCCTCTCGTCTCTTTTTGTCAGCTGTTTCCTTGTACTTCTTATTAAATTTCTCTAAGAAATCTACTCTCTTTGCATGCAAGGAAGTCCAATTGCTTTATTCTTCTCCTTTGGAACCTCTCTCTTTTTAGGATTCATCCGGTAGTGTGAAAGATTAAGTAAGCTTGCTTCTGAGATAAGATTAATGTGATGCAGCACATCTCTTATGAGTGGTGATCTTTCGGAAGCTTATCGTGCACAGCTCCTTTGGACTCTTCCAAGATGGTTCCATCTTCTCGTGAATTTCAACGGTTGGAAAACCTTCTTCTAAAGTAAGACTTTGCTTTATTTCCTTTGAATCCACAAAGAACTCGCCTCGATGCATATGGATATGAATTCTAGCTTCTCTTCTTTTGGACTAGGAATCGGTGGAATGCGTTGATTGTTAGTTGCAGACATGTCAGTTACTGATGAATCTCTCTTGGTTGTCTGGTCTTCAATTGGTCGTTGCTGATGTTGTTCCGCTGTCTCGTTCAACCGATAAGATCTCATGAAAAGTGAGGACCAAATCACCAACTCTTTTGCCTCCAAAGTAAAATTATAGGCTTCATCAAAGGAGAACACGTTATGTAGATCACGTTATTTTTGAATTAAGTACATGAGCCCACTAGTGTACCTTGTCTCTAGTAATCTTCAGTTAGCTAATCCATAGCGAGAGGAAAGCCAATAGAACTCATCGATATATGCGGTGACGGTTCTATTTCCTTGAGAGCAACTCTCAAATTGTTAGAAAAAAATTTGATGATAATATAGAGGGAGAAATTTACCTTGTAAAGTCGTCTCATCCACCTCCAAGTTTTTATGGGCTGCTGGCCTTGCTGCATATGGATGTGTGGCAATTGATTCTACCATGCCGCAGCTCTTCCTTTAAGTTTGTAAGTCACAAGCTTGACATGATTCTCCATGAGAATAAAAGACATATCAAATAGCCTATCAACTTTATTAATGCAAAGCAAGGAGACTCAATATCAAGATTCCCATCAAAACAAGGGATGCTAAACTCATCAGGAGTTCAGTATCCTCCTCTTTATCATGAATAGAATTAGGAAATCTGCCTCTCCTATTAGGGTTAGGATCAGTGAACCTCGCGTTTCATAGACCATCCTTTCAACTTTATAATCGTCTTCAAAATCATTGTATTGATAGGTGAGATTGCATAATTCCTCTTCATTGAAAAATTCATCAAGTTGAGAATATTGTAGAGGATATCTTGATGGTGGATGATGTGGTGGTGATCGATGTGGTGGTGGTGTTAGGTGGCGGTTGATGCGATTGACGATAATGTCCGCTTCGGTAAGTACTATTGGGTAGACTTCTATCATCAGTCTTAAGAGATATCCTTTCGATCGCTTGGGCCATACGATCCAACGTAGATTTGATGGTGTTATCCCTCATTCTTTCCAGCGGTAACCCATCCTTGTGAAAAGACCCTGCAATCCATCGTCATCTCTTGCCATCATCAGAAAGTTGCCAAAGCTCTGATACCAATTTGATGCAGAGTAAGGAGCGAACGATGCCGGCTAGATCTTGTCTGGCGCTCACGATTTCTGAAACTTGTAAACACTTCTACTTGATCTTGAATTATTCTCTAATGAATATGAGGCACCCAAAATGCTAACACTACCCACACACCACGACTAAGTTTTGGACAGACTCTGATAACAATTGTAAGGACTAGGGTACTATCCTAAAAAACTAATCTTCTAGGTCGAGTGCCTGAATTCTTGTACACCCAAGACCATCCCCATGTCTAACCGATGTAGGACCTTTTGTTCGTACCTAACTCAACATGTCCTCCGTCTGCATAGTGAAGAGGAGTCTAATGGAGCATATGGTCTTCCAAGTGTGTTAGGTGTGAGAAAGTGAGCTTGCATGGAGACTCTTTTATTCGAGGGGGTTGTTAGATGTCGAACAAATAGTCTCACATCAGCTAGACACGGGAATGATCTTGTAACACCCTGTTTTCAGAATACGTATTTAGTTACGTATTCAGATTCTCGGTTGTATTTTTTGATTTACTTCCTATATTTATTTTTATTTTATAAATATTTATGCGATCGTTTTGCATTAGATCTAGATTCGTGAACTCGGAGTCAATCTTAGTCTGAACCAAGAATTTGATCCTAGTGTATTGCGATTTGGTCTTTCCGGTAGTCAGATTTGATCGGTTTCAGTTTTAAATATCGTTTTTCAATTTTTTAGATTTTTTATGATTTTCTGAAATTTTTCAGAATTATTCTGCAAAATTTTCAGAATCGGTGTCGACTGGTGCCATGATCAATTCTCGGATTTTAATTTACAAATGGAGTCAAAATTTCACAAATCCACTTTCATATTATTTCTTAAATCACATTTATATCTTAATATATATATATTAAGAATTTTCTGAATTTATCAAAACTCCGCCGGATTTGGTGTCAACCAGTATCGCTGGTTGATTTTAGGATTTTAATTTGAAAATGAGATTTTTAATTGATTTCATAT